>WSTK01000549.1:0-21706 GCA_019616945.1 Ceratobasidium sp. 414
CAGCCTGCTATGGGAGCCGATTTTTGTATTTCCATCTGTTTTATGTATTTACATTAGAAAATGTGATGCTTGTCACACGATTCCCTCGGCGCTTAGATAAGGTTGGTTACATCTGAGTGGTTCCTACCTTAAGTGCGGTGGTCACAAAAAATAGAAGCGTGGCTTTGTTACTAAGCGCCAGCGGTTTCATTATCGCCGCTACCAAGCATCACTAAACAAGCCACAACAAAGATCGGTACAGGGTGGCAACGGTGACGTAGCCACAACAAGGAACGCGCGCTCACTTCCCAACCCCACTCCTTACCAACGACCACGCAAGCCAGAGCGAACGCAACCGAGCATGCAGTCGAACATGACGCTAGCTGAGCCCGTTGTGCCTTTGGAGCAGCCCGAGAATCGGTCGATCGTCGGAAGCATGCAGCAAGTCGAGGCTCGTGCGCTGCGCAAAGTTGGGTTGATATTCAACAAGCTCACAACGGAGAACTTTGACTCAGTCTCGGACAATATCATCGATTTGGTGAACAAGAGCGGGAGCGCGTCAACCTTGATGTGGATGACCAAACTTATCACCGAGAAAGCGGAGGACGAAGCAGATATCAGCGAAATGTACGCGCGACTGTGCCGTAAAATGGCGGAGCGTTTGTCCCCAAACGTGCAGGACGAGGCGATACGGGATTCCAAGGGTCAACCAACCACTGGTGGCTTGCTCTTCCGCAAGTATTTGCTCAACCGATGCCAGGAGGACTTCGAGCGCGGATGGTCTGCCAAGGAGGCCGCGACTGCCCAGGCTACAAACCAGGCGAACGGCGAGGCTGTTTTACATTCCGAAGAGTATTATGCTGCCGCCAAAGCCAAACGCCGAGGCCTCGGTCTCGTGCGATTCATCGGCGAGTTGTTCAAGCAGCGGATGCTGACGGAGCGTATCATGCACGAGTGTATCAAGAAACTGCTGTCAAACGTGGTCAATCCGGAAGAGGAGGAAATCGAGAGTTTATGCGAATTGCTTGCGACCGCTGGGCAGAGCCTGGATAATGTCAAGGCGCGGAACCACATGGATATCTATTTCGAACGGATGCAGGAGATGGCGAGAGGAAACAATATCAACTCGCGTACGCGGTTAATGTTGCAGGTACGTGCTTCTGTCTCGCGACAATGTGTCGTATTTATATTTTTTATAACTAGAACGTCATCGAGCTTCGCGAGCGACGCTGGCAAGCTCGCCCAGCAGTCGTTCAGCCCTCAACCATCCCCGGCGCATACGAACAGGCCAAACGCGACGAGGCTGCCTCTCGCAATGCAATCCAACGCGGCAGATACCCTCGCGTCGAGCACCGCGGTGACCACGGTCAACAAGCTGACGGGTGGAATGTGGCTGGAGGCGTGGGCGCTGCCCGACCACCGGCTAAGGCTGCTGATATCTCCCAATTCGAGAAGATCTCAAAACCGGCAGGACTGTCGTTTGGCCCGAAGAGCGTCTTCAACAGGCCCAAAATTCCCGCTGCTCGTGGAACTACGAGTGCTCACAACCCGAGCTTGAACCTAGAATCAGACAACGTACTGCCAATCGAAGGTGGAAGAACGCGCAAGCGTTTGATCCTCCTGCCGAGAACGAAGCCGGTCGAGGACGAGGCGGGGCAGGGGAGGGACGAGGAGACTTTTCGGCCTGGTGGTAGTAGTGGACCCACCAATGTCGCCTCACCCCAAAGCGGTCGAAAGTTCCCGCCCCTTACCAGTATGAGGATCGTCGAGGACCTAAACGCCGTGTCATACCCCGAGGGGATTATAGCGCCTATACCGGGGAAGTTTGTGTAAGTAGGTGGAGCGGCTTGAACGGGACGCTGATTGACGCATGGCATAGGTACGACCGGGATTTTTTACTCCAATTCATGAATGTATGCAAGGGAGAACCTGATTGGATTACTCGACCTGACGCACTCGGCCTCGAACCCCATGACCCTGGTGAAACATCGAGCAATTTAGGCGGTCGCCGCCGGGGCCGCACACCTAAAATTCAGCGCCAAGAGCCTACTCGACCCGGAATAGGAAACCAATTATCCTCCAAGAAAGGATTCTCCATGGGTAGCTTTCAAGCCCCGCCGTTCCGAATTGGGGATAGCCGGCCCCGGCCTCAGGCGAGCACAACTACTCCACGTGCTGGTGTCGATATTCCGCCCCAACCTGGCGCGACTGGCCGGCCAATGCCAGTGACGCAGAGCGAGGGTCGAGTTGCGGTCAACGAATCAAAGCGCACGAGCGAGCACTGGAACGATCATATGGACAGAATGCGCGGGAGTGGGCTCCAGACCCCCGCCAACAAGACGATCCCGTCGCTCGAATCTGGTAGGCGCTTGGAGCAGAACGAGGGTCAGCCAATCTCCGGGGGTGTTCAACTTACGCCGCAACAGGTTGATGGCCGCCCTTTGGTGGGTCGGGAAGTCCGGTCACTACTTGACAAGCTTGGGGCGGACAACTTCGACTCGATCTCGGACCGGATCCTCGAATGGGCGAACGAGAGTGAACAAGAGAAGAACGAGGCGACGTTGACATTGATTATCAATCTTATCTTCGAAAAAGCGGAAGACAAGGCGGAGTTTAGCGGGATGTATGCACGGCTATGTCGCAAGATGATAGAGCGTGTCTGGCCGAACTTCCAGGACGATGCGAGGCGGAACGCGGAGGGTCAACCGATCACGGGCGGGTACCTTTTCTACGAGCACTTATCCAAACGGTGCGGGGAAAGTTTCAAGCATAGATGGTCTGCCAAAATGGCAGCCTTGTGGTCGGGCGACGATCACGCTACTGCAAAGGCTAAGCGCGAAGCTCTCAGTCGTGTGCGGTTCGTCGGCGAGCTACTTGATTTACAGACAGTTCCAGGACGTTTCATTCACGAGTATGCCAAGAAGTTACTGTTGGATGTAGTAAATCCGGAGGAGGAGGAGATCGAGAGCTTTTGCGAGCTGCTCAGGACTGCTGGGCATGCGCTGGACAACCTCGGGGCGCAAAACAGCGTGGGCTTCTACTTTGGATATATCAAGGAGATGTCACGGAGGAGCGACATCAACCCTAACATTCAGCTAATGCTGCAGGTAACTTATTCGAGGAAAATGACACCCAGTGCCTACATTGATATCGCTCCCACATCAGGATCTCATCGAACTCCGCCAGCGAGGCTGGCAACCCCGCTCGACTGTAGCCCAGCCACCGATACCCCTCGCCACATCCGAGCAGAAAAGCGGGTCGAGAATAAATCTACTAACTGTAGCCGAAACACCTGACGACTCTGCAGGGTGAGGTACTGGGTGCGTCAAGGTTTGTCAGCTTGCTGTTATAAGGTGATCCTGCAGCGGACTGATGCACCTTTGGGCATGTTACAGCGTGCTACATTTCAGGCGGATTATCAGCAGCTTTGTATTTTTGCACCGTAGAAAACGAACGTTTCTATCACGATCGACCCCTGTAGGCCCTAAACCTACAAAGGGTACACGCAACGAATAAATTGTATTCCCGGTTTAAATGTGTGCCTTGACTGTCCTTATTGCGGCATTTCCCGCGTGTGTAACCTATTGACCGTGGTACGGAGATTCCCACGACAGTACATAAATGGTAAGGTGTGACCACCCGGTTGGGGTAACCTAGGTCAGGGTAAGGAAATAGAGTACAGTGACCGTTCATTGTCTCGTGGGTTTTAGGCTTCCTTTCGGATCGTGCCGACTGAGTTCTGGGCGAGCGTAAACTGGGGCACAGAATTTAGCCTCTGCCATTGGCAGGCCGTGTGAACCGAACATACATCAGGCTAACAGCAAGGCGGGGTTGGCCTCAATCTGGATGATCGAGAGGCTCATCCACTTTTGCCACGTACCCCTTGCTTCCATCAAAGGTTACCCTTAAGGGTAGCCTTGGCCAATGACGGGGAAGCGCAGACTCGGCTTCTAAATTGAAATCAATCCAGTGTTGCATCCGTATGCATGTATGCATCGAACTGAGCCCTGAAACCGCCATGGTTATGAGGGGTATATGCCAGACTGGTACCCCGCCAGCAGACCCGAACGCTTGCTTTGCCCTCGATGGCCCTCTACTCGTATCCTGTCGTCGCCTCTCAGGCTACCCGTCGCGACCCAGACATCACGCGTACGCATGTGAGAGCAACACTCGAGCGCACGCTGCGTGAGACGACTGCTACGCCAAACCGGACAAGGCGAGTACACTTTTTTCTGGGCGTGCAATACACTGTGGAGCGTTGGGCTAACATTTACCCTTTTTATATTGAACGTAATAGGCCCTCCAGAGGACGGTCACAGAGCGTTGTTCAGGTTGCACCGAATGGCCCCGCGTAGAACCGCATAGCGAATGTAAGCGGGGTTCGACTGTCAATTACAACCACAGCTAATGGCGCGCCATAGAAAAATACTGTCGTGGGTTATGCTGCGCATCTTCTGAATGTGGTTTCGTCTCTACAGATTGACTTTGTTCCATGCTCCACACGGCTGTAATTCCTCCGGATAAGACCACCGAAATTGTGTTATTGTGTTGTAACAGGCATGGAAGGTTGTACTTAAACGACCGTATCAGACTTAAAAGGCTCAAGTTGCGCAACAGGAAGGTGTGATCGCCTCCATCCGTCGTGTGCGCTCGGTGCGTTTAGGAGGTCATAGGTCTGTGGTGTAATCGACGAGTAGTGGTATAGCAGTTGAAACGAGCCTTTGTGGACTAGGGCTTAGAAGTCTGGGGTACCTTTCAATCCAGAACTGGAGAGAACAGGAGTGCTTGAACGTACGGGTAGGGGGGTCTGGGCGCTGGGCGATGATCATCGCACTCCCGAACGGCCCCTGTACGATTACCCTCCACGTCCAGTTTATACTATCTAAAAAATGCGGGCTGCTTTCGCTGTAATAGCTGGTATCATATTTCTTGCGACGGCTGGAACTAACGCGCAGCAAAACCCCTAACGAAATCGCACTACCAAGCAGGCGAATTTTGGGATGCTCAAGTTTCACTAGCTGCTGCTGAATATACGCTGAACACTATTTAGACCATCCCTCTGCTGAGTACTATTCGCTTAGGTCCACTTTATTGTGCTATTACAAGCATGTGTAACTTACTACTGACCAGTATGGGAATTTCCGTGGTGCATAAATGGTAAGACGGAATTACTCGTCACAGTCCCCGGGTCTTAGGCTTCCTTTCGGATTGTGCCAACAGAATTCTGGGCAGGCGTAAACTGGGGCGCAGAATTTAGCCTCTGCCATTGGCAGGCCCCGTGGACCGAACGTACATCGGTGTAATGGCTGAGACCCCAATTCGGATGATTGAGAGGCTTGCCCTACTTTGCCATGTGCTCCCTTGCCCACATCAAAGCTTACCCTACAGGGCTTGTGCAAGGACTTTCGAAACATAATTCCATGAACACGAGGCTGTACTAGTACCTGTGGTGGAGGCACCCGTGATGGCGTAGAGCCAATGGGGGCGTGTTACATGGGTACACAGCTATGGAGCCATTCAACCATCATGCATACAAGTTATAAAGAGGCATATACTACGAACCAGTACCCTGCTAGCGCGCCCTCCTTGAGTTTCTTTCTCCACTATGGCGTTACGTTCGCACTCTGTCGTTGCTTCTCAGTCTATCCCTCAGGACCCAAACATCTCGCATTTGTATGCGAAAGCAACGCCCGAGCGCATGCTTCGCAAGCCAGCTGCTACGTCAAGCCAGCCAAGGCGAGTGCATGGGTTTGCGGTGTGCTGTAGAGCGTCAGGCTAATCCATACCTCTTCGACAACATAATAGGGCTCACAGGGGGCGATCGCAGAACGTTGTCCAGGCTGCACCGAAGGATCTCGGGAGAGCTGCATGGTAAATATAAGCAATTTTTTGTTGTTGTGGCAATTCCAGTCAAAGCTAACGACGCCCCATAGAAAAACACCACCCCAACTTTTTTCGTCGTACTCTCTGAACGTCTTTTCATCTCGAGTAGACTGGGCAGGTTGCGGTGACCGTGTGTATGCGATTTATTTAGTTCTACATTTTACACGGGTGCAATCCATACGAATTAGTATACCCAAATGGTTTTCTGGATGCTCCAATATCGTGGCTGGACAACTTCACAGAGTTAGCAGAGTCAAGTTGGGAATTGGGGTGTGAGTGGCTGTTGGTCATGTGTATTGCCGTTCCCAGCGGGCTCAAGCTAAACCAATGGTGCGCTTGGTGCGTAGAGGTGTGGTAGTTGAAATGGGGTATGTTTGCATTGCATGCAACAAGCCTAAAAGTAAGCGCTGAGCGGTTAGAGCCACACCCGCTGAACGACCACGACACCGGCAGCTCGCCGTCCTTGTACGATTACCCTCTGTGTCTAGTTTATATTGTTTGAAAAATGTGGACTAGTTTGACTATAATAGTTAATGTCCTCTTCCTCGCGACGGCTGGAACCAACGCGCAGCAAAAACCCCGACGAAACCACACTATTGAGCAGGCAAGTTTTGATTTGCTCAAGTCACCTAGCTGCTGAATATATTTTGAACACTGGTTAGACCATTCCTCTGGTGAGTTTTGTACGCTTAGTTTCGCTTTATTGTGCTAATACAGCTCATCTAGCGAACGCACTCTATCTTTGCTCGTATGACCTTCCGCACCCAGTATTGCAATCGTTGCTTACTACTTGTCACCTCGTAGCTTATGTCGACCAAGATTTGCAAAACAGGTGAATTCTTTGCCAGTTGTGTGGATGCTCAGCTGAATATATTCATTCTACTTAGATGGTTTTCCTTTGGCGCTAATGCCTACGTGGTCAGTTCCATCATCCTGAGCTCGACCGTTGGCATGTTGATCAGGTACCCCACCCCTATAGAATACCAACAAGCATATCCGAGTAAGCACTTTCTCCTCATCTCTGAAAAACGCGCCACTCAGCCTGCTCGTGTCCAGCTTACGCGTGATAAGCCTTCCCAAACGGGTTGGCTCTGGTCCCGTCTTCCGTTAACCGCGGCCAACTACCAAATCGACATCGAATATAAGGTGAATTATATGTCTGGTCTCGTGTGAGATGGGTTTGACGCGTGAATGATTGATAGGTCAGCGGAGGGTCGTCACACCTATACGGGGATGGCATGGCGATATGGTTGACCAATACGCGCGCTGAGCCCGGTCCGGTATTCGGATCCATCGGTAGGTTTCCTCATATCTTGAACGCGAATATATTTGTGAGGCCACCCGTTTTGTACAGATAAGTTCGAGGGCCTTGGGATTTTCATCGACACGTACGCATTTCTCTAGTCCACGCCATGATTCCCATCTTTATTTCGGTTCTCAATCAGATATGCAAACGCTCGACACTCCTACTCGTTCCCCCGAATCATGGCGATGCTCGGTGATGGAAAGACATCATACGATGTAGGAAGCGACGGCGCCAAGACCGAACTGGCTGCGTGTTCCGTGAGTGCCAGTTTATCCATGCCAAGAGATCTTTTGACCACTTTTCATTAGGCAAACATCCGGAAAACCGACATCTCAACCAAACTTAGGCTCACATACTTCAAAGGCGAATACCTCAACGTGCGTGCCAGTTCCGATCTCCCTCCCTGCATAACTAACGCTTAGTTCGCTCCATCCAGCTGGCAATTCAGTACAAAGGATGTAAGTGATATCAATTATCTGACTTATTGATTGTCTGACTACGTGTCACACTGCAGGGGACGAATGGACCGAATGCTTTACCGTATGGGACGTTACCCTTCCTGTTTCGCCTTTCCTCGGTTTCTCAGCGCTCACGGGCGACGTCTCGGATAACCACGAGTAAGCCTCTTGCTCGTCTTACCACCTCATTAAACCAAATCTCACCGTTTTACAGTATCATCTCCGTCTCCACTGCTACCGCCGTTCTTAAAGAGGCCTCGGCGACCCCCCAACGACGACAAAGCTCATCCCCATCTGGCTTCTGGGGGTTCGTTACTGTTATGCTCAAACTCGCTGCGTTCGCGCTCGTCTGTGTCGCTGCCCTGGCTGGGTGGCGTGCGTACTCGCGTGGGGGCAAACGCCGTGGAGGCGGGGCGTTTGGTGGGCTGGGTGGAGGGATGCCGCAATGGGATAGCAAAAACAAGCATTTCTGAGTCGTATGCATTCTGCTTTTGATTTCTGTTGTTGCTTCTTTGCTCTCGATCGATCTGGGCCCATCACTACCAAAAAAAGACAGCGTAATGCAAAAAGAAAATTTCTACGGATCCTTTTATTTTAACAAACAAAAAACTCCAACGTCAAGGGGATATGACCAAACCCGGAAAATCATGACAAGCGAAGCAACGGCAGCGCGAGCCGGTGTACACACACATAACAAGATGCAAAGAGATGGGAAAGTTAATAGTGGCGTCGTACAGAGGGGATGGAATGGGGAGGGTAACGTGGTTTTGAGAAGGCATGACAGGCAGATAGGCTTGTGTCGTCGGAAAAGTTAAAAAATGATGACGATGAGGGCGGGAATAGATATACATCGACGGTGGGAGGGGCAAACAGAAAAGTACAGTGGTGTGCATGCCCTCGCACACATCTACAGCTGATACCGCATCCTCAACCGCTCTTGTATGCCCTCGGGGAAAGCCGCCATCTGCGCATCCCACTGCGAGCCGCTCATTTGCTTGAAGCCGTGTAATATCTAGTGGGATCATGAGTTGGACGTCGATTGGTGGCTTACGACCATGCGTACCTTGGAGAAAAGGTCATTCAATTCTTGAGACGGTGCGGTCCACCGAACGACTGCGTTGCAGAAGAACACGAACGCCTGTGGCCCAGTCATTAGTATTTCGTATGTTGGCAGCAAATTGTGCGCCACAAAGACAACACCAGTCAACGCACCTTGGCGATCCCACTCGGATTCCTCTCAATCAACCCACAGAACCCTCTAAACGCCGAATCCTTCTCATCATTATCTTTGATCTCACTCAACGCTTGGCACCTGCACGTCCACCCCAAGAACCAATCAACATCATCATTTTCTCTCCATAAAACGCGGACTTACCATGGCTGCGCAAACACCTCCAAGTGTGGGCTCACCACGTCTGGCTGGACGAGCGCAAGTCGACCGATCGTCACCGCCGCGTTTTCAGTCAAACTTTTGGGGCTCTTGGGGCTCAACAGGATCGGGATCAGTCGCTGGATGAGCGAGGGGACCCATTGGCCAAACTCGGGGTCTGTTTCAACCTGTCAGCCTCACGTATATCAAACCGCATACTCGAAAGGGGGAAAAGTATTCCTTTTATGCTTGACACCAAGAAAACCGATGAGGACTCACCACTCCCATAATGCAACGCGACCTCGCCTACACTCCAGGCCGCATTGTTGCACGCGCTCACAAACTCGATCTTGGGCTCAGGCAGAATCTGCTCGATGAGCTCGGGCATGATTTGCGGGATGACCGGGCGCAAGACCTCGAAACACGAGATGGCCATATCTCCGACAAGTGCGTAGCCCGATTGACGTACGGGCGGGTCGGGGTGCTGAAGAAAGAATGAAGAGGAAATAAATAAAAACCATTAATTAAATCTGTTCCTAGAGGGCCACAACTCGACGCACCTTCAAGCAAACCGCCAACAATTGCAGCAACGGCGGCTGACTTGCCTGCACAAGCGGGACAATCGCTGAGCCCAGCCCCTGCGTCAACCCACTCAACAAGTCTAGCGCAACAATCAAAAAGACCTATGCGCGCCAATCCACCTTAGTTCCCCCAATCAGCTATATAGCGCTAAAGACGGACCTTGTCCGGCTCTGCCCTCGTCTCTGGTGATTGCTGGAACGCCTGATACTGTAACAACGAACTGTGCACAATCTCCACACATCGCTTGAACACCGGCTCGGCATATGGCAAAAACCCAGTCCCGCACGCAACCGTCACACTCGACAGGCACTAGAACCAATCAACACATCTTCTCTTCCCCCTTTACCCCTACTCACCTCCAACAGCGGGATCAAGTCTTCGTCCTCATTCCCCAACCGTCCCCACCTCTCTACCAGAGGAGGCATCAAGACTTCCAAGGCCTCGGGCCGGTTGAGTGCACTGCCAACGGCATCGGCAAGTGTGCCGATCGCGTCATAGAGAATGAGCAGATTTTTGGCTTGGTATTTCTGGAAGGCAAAGACAAGATTACGCAGGATGGGGTCGAGGTAGGGTTCGAGTGCCGATCCAGCGTCTTCTTCAAGTGTTGCAAAGGCCGAACAACCAGCTTCTTGTACGCGCTTGTTGTTATCAAGGACCATCCGGAGAAGCTGCGGGTAAATGGATGAAATGAACATTGGTATGAAATGATTGATATCGATAGACTCACGCCTTCCATGGCTGGTACGAAATACCTGTTCTTGTGTTCCTCGCTCGAGTTGCTCGTGCACCAACTTGCGTAGCGCCCTAGCGTCCAACACGTGATTGAGCGTACGAGGGGCTGTGGGCGGGGTGACGCGTCAACAAAATATACGTGTCAGTGATGGGCGGGGGATAAATTATTAGCCGTGAATTATTACATAAAATTCAGTGGCGCACCTTGGGGTCGTTGAGGGTGTTGATGAGGAATGGGATGAGTTCGGGGAGGTACGGTTCGATGGCTTCGATGCAGCCTGCTGTCGTGTTAGCGAGCGAAAATGTGAGAAAATAAAGACGCACCCTCGGCCATAGCGCCCAAGGCTAAAATGCCGCTCTCGCGCTGGATCCAGTCTGTGCTCCACAGGCGGTCCCGCAAGTGGGGCATAAGAATCTGCAGCAAGTCGGCACCAAAGCGCACAGCAATCACATCAATCGCTGCGGCGGCACATTTGCGCAAATTCCATTCGGTGCTTAGATCATCGTCATCGTCGAAATCGTCATCATAGTCGTCGTCGTCGTCGTTATCTTTGGATGCGTTTTGCTCTGTCGAGGATGGATCTGATTCGAGACCGTGTGCTTTGGCGCCAAAGTGTTTGGGACGGATGTCTTCGGGGCGATCCGGGACGTCTGCGTCGTCCTCGTCGCCGGCGAGCCAGATGAGGTCGTCCTCGCCATAGACCATGCAGGCGAGCAATACGGGCGCAACGCGTGGGAGGAGCGGGCGGAGGTGGTCACCCAGATCTGGGTCTTCGGCAAAAGTGAGCCAAAACTCGCAAGCCTCGAGCGCGACATTTTCGTCCGAGTCTTGGGTGGAGAAGAGCATGTAGTCTGCGACATTGCCCAGCGCGGGGAGCAGCTTGTCCGGTCGGGCGGCGAGCAAGAGGACGAGCGCTTGACAGACCTGGCGGCGAACATCGGGCGAGTCGTCGGCGGCGTGCTTGAAGAGCACGGCGAGGAACGCGTCAATGTGCGCCCAGAGCACGGGTGACGCGACGGGCACAAAATGGGACAGACACGTGAGTGCGAGCGTGCGGATGCGGGGCTGGGGCGCGTCAGCGAGGGCGAGGAAGCGCGGAATGAGCACGTCGGTTGGGCGCGTTCCGTGGATCTCGGCCTCGAGCTTGCGCGGATAATCCTCGCAACACTTTTCGAGGACGCCAAACGCGGCCTCTTGAGCGGTGGTGTCGCCGTCGAGGCCGTGGAGAAGCGCGGTGAGGGCCTCGGGCCAGTTGGCTGGCTCGACCGCGCCGAGAACAACCACAACGACCTGGGCGGCGGCGTTGCGCACCATGGGACTTGGGTCTGCATAGGCGGTCAGCACCGTCGACTTGACGTACGCGATAACCTGGGGCAGGGCGTGGGCGATGCCCTTTGCGGCGTTCTTGAGGACGAGGCCAGCGACGGTGCGGACGCGCTCGTCGTCGGCAGACATGTAGGCGAGGATGTGGGCGAGGTAGCAGGGGTAGTCGGGGACCTGCATGAACGACTGGAGGCGGAGGGTCATTGCCTTCTGGACCTCGGGGCTCTGGTTCTGGGTCGAGTCGCGCAGGACCTGGAGGACCTCATTCAGGCCTGCCTCTTGCGGCGCCCAAGACATGCTGGTGGTGGTGGTGGACAGCGACAAGCGGCTAGGGCAAGGGCTGACTAAGCAGCGCTTACCCCCGCCCCTAATCCCGCCCACCATGGCCTGCCCCCTCCATGCCTCCAAGGACCCGCCCCCGCTCTTTGTCGGCGGCACCGTCCACTTTCAAGGTGCGTCAGACTCGCACATACGATTTTTTACTGATTTTTTGCAGCCCGCCATGTTGGCTGGATCGTGTCGGGGGGCTTTACCGCCGTCGCCGTCGTCGCCTCGCTCTGGCTCATCCAGAAGCACGCCAGGTGGTACTATTGTGTGCGTTTATTCCCTCTGATCTCGACCTTCCCACTAACGACCCCCCAGAAACCCCAACAGCGCCGTACGCTCTTTCATCTCTCACTCCCCTCCCCACTAACACCCCACCAGACATAATTCGCCTCCTCCTTATGGTCCCGATCTTCTCTGTGTACGTATATATCACCCACCCAGCACACCTCACTTCTGTCTAGCCTAAATTCCCCACCGCACCAATTAGCCCCTATCTTTAATTAACCTTTTGAACACTCTAATTTCCCCGCCTCCAGCATCACACTCGCCTCGTACATCTTCCTGACCCACGCCACATCTCTCCTCCTCATCCGAGACGCATACGAGTCGGTCGTGCTCGCTTCGTTCTTCACGTTGATGTTGCAATATTTGCCGGGACCCGTCCCGCCTCCTCCCCCAGAACACGGAAAGCCTCGAATTGGGTCCCATAAAAGGTCACGTTCATGGTCGCGTCACTCGCGTTCCGGGTCGCATAGGACCGGGGAAGATGGGGAAGAGGTCCAACCCATCACTTTACCCGACCGAGACCCCAATCCCGAAGCTGAAAAATCCACCCAGATGAGCAAAGCCGAGCGAAGAGCCGCTATTCACCAGACATTCCACGCTCTTCAGATGCGTCCCAGTACGTCCCTCGTGTTCTTATTTTCTGCCACCCACCAAACGTACCTCAGTAGGTCCCGGTTCGGATTCGGCTCCGTCCAAACCACCCTTCAAGTGGCTCTGGCCCCTCGGTAGCATCCGTGTCGTCCCTCGCGACGGTTTGGCCTACCTGCAGTACATGCGCTGGGGCATATTGCAGTACTGTATCGTTCGCCCCGGGTGCGTTTCACCTCCTCAATTATCTTGGGAGCCCAGACTGAAATCGAGGATACGCTGGGGACAGGTCTGCTGCGGCAGCCGTAATTCTTCAACAATTCGGTCTATACTGCGAGGCGAGTTGGAGTCCAAAGTGGGGACATGTTTGGGTACGCCCCCTAGCGATTGTAACTGCACAAAATTAATCCAGGGAAATTAATCTAGATTGTAACGGCGATTTCGATCTCCGTAACCGTACGTCCCATCCATCTATTTTCTTGTCCATTCATTAACGTATTCGGGAAACAGGTTGCTATGTACTGTCTCGTTCAACTCTACATCACGATTAGCGAAGAGCTCAAACCGTACAAGCCACTACTCAAGGTAGGCTCTTGATTCTTTTTTCGCTTGCATTTGTAATTAATACGCAGCATAGCTTTTTTCAATCAAGGCCGTTGTATTCCTCACGTTCTGGCAGAGTGCCTTGCTGGTGGGATTGGCATCACTGAATATTATCAAGGACGTAAGTCTTACACCTGCCTCTTCGCCGACATGCTGCAAAATTGTTGATTGGATCTGTTAGACCGAGTATATGACAGCTGAAGATATCACAATTGGATTTGGAGCACTCCTGCAGACTTTCGAAATGATGTACGTGCCCTCTTTCCTCCCAAACATCCACAACTAATTCCGGTGAGACAGGTGCTTCGCCTTTCTCCACGTCAAAGCCTTTTCCTACCAACCTTACAAACGCCTCGCGCTCTCCCCTTCCTCCTCCCACACCTCTCCTCTCCCCGCCTCATCCGGCCAACAACTACGTAACCTAGCCCACGCGTTTGACTTTTCCGATACTTTCAAAGACCTCCATTCCGGGATCCTTTACCATTTCGGACGCGGACCATCGAAACAGGCAGACGAGGCATGTCAACGAGATGCGAGGTTCAGAGAGGTGTTTGGACGGGAAAGAGTTTTGCCTCCGGGTGGAGGCAGGATTAGAGGCGTAGCGGATGGAGGGGATAACCAGGATGGGTGAGCCAGTTTGGGACAGTCAAGCTGGGTATATGCGTTTATATTTTTCGTTTCTCGTTTGTTTTAGAGACGATTCGGTCCCACGTTCGTTTACCAAGACCCGAGGCTACCGCGGTCTACCGGTCACCGATGACCTGGATGATTCATACACGACAATGTATGCGGCCATTCGACCTATTCGACGACCCATGCCAGAGCTCAATCCGGATCCCCTTCCCACGCCACAAACGAGTCCGACTCGTGTGTCCAATCATAGAACGCCGATAATGCTCGATGACCCGGCGCCTGCGTCTGTGTGGAGAATGCAGGCGGGTGTGAGGCCGCTCCCGCCTGGTGCGTATATACCGCGACTTCCGGGATCACCTGGGCTGTGGATGGGGCCTCGTGGAGGGCGTGTAGGAAGTCGAGGGAGTCGGGAACTGGATGCAGAGGGTCAGAGGCCGGGTTTTGTGACGGCTACGCCGCCGCCGACGCCACCGCTCTCGCCTCTGGTGCCGTTGTCCGTGGCGCCTGGAAGACAGGCGACTCGTTCTGGGATGGGAAGGAATGTCAGTTCGTTTATGGTCGAAAGGGATGCCGGCTCACTTATGGTCGGGAGGAACCCGACATCGCTTCTGGCTCAAGTAAATACAGCATCACATGCGGTCGAGGGGCACATAGATCTGTCTGGGGCTTTCGGAATGCACACATTTGGAGCGCATATACCCCCTGCTTCGCCATCTCGTCACCGCCCGCTGGCGCCCAACGTCCGGCTTTCCGCAATCCCGAATCCTGGCGCGCCCTCTCCCCCATTTCCCCCCCGACATTCGGATTCTCGACACGCATCGGTCCCTCAGCCCCCACTCCATCCAAGAATCCCAGGCGCACGCTCGCCGAGCCCCGCTCTATCGATCTCGGAAGATATGCACCCGCCCTCACGAGACGACAGCCTCCTCGCACGCATGTTTTCAGGCACAAGATCGGCAGAGACTGGGTACACTGCGCTCGAAACCGTGGCGAGAAGCGTTGACGCACGCAGCACTGAGAGTTCGTCGTATCGAACAGCCCCCGACGGGGCATCGAGTCGCAGCGTGAGTCCGTCTGTAGAGACGAGTGGGGAGAGGTCATCAGGGGCTGCGTCATATCGTACGTGGGAACGAGCGGTCGTACGCGCTGGCCAGGTCGTGGTGTTGGAGCAGAACAGCGAGAGCGGATATCGGCCTCAGTCTGTGTCTGTTGCTGCACTGGGGACTCTTGGTAACGAGATCTCCCAACCGAGTTCGTTTGGACCGCCCCTGGCTCCCCCTAGCCCTGCTCGACCGGTTCGACACGTTGGGCCAAACGTGGTGCCTAGACAAGAGCTGGACGCTCGCGCCCGTCCGCAGGGTCCTAGCACCCAGCCCAGGACGATCATGCTCCCTGCACCGCTTAGCCCTGCGCGCTACCCGCACTGGCCTTGGCGTGCTCCAGCGCCGCAGGAGACTCGTCCAGTCCCTTGGTCACCTCTCCAAGGCCAGCAGAATTCGTTTGAAAGTGGACTTGCTGGGTGGGCTGCTGGAAGGTCGGCTGTACAGAGGGGCGAGAGTAGTCCGGTCGTTGCGGCACATGCCAACGGATCGAGTTGGTTGTCGAATATTGAGGACCGGTACCCCGCCATGGGTCCGCAAAGCCCAAGAGATTTGGGAATGCCGAGGTAGAGATAATGATAACGAAGGAAATGACTGGACTGACGAACCTTTACGATTTATGATATTCATTTATATCCGTTCGATGATATTTGACCTGAACAATGACAATTTACCGGGTGCATGACCTTTGAAATCACGGCGTAAACAAAATGAATACCAGCAAGTGAGCAACAAAGTGAATACAAATAGTACGTGCGACAACTGATACATTTTACTCGTCGGGAACCTCTACCTCTCCAGAGTTGATGCCGTCGATGATATCGTGGGGAGGTTTGCCGTCGATTGTGCAGCCGACGGACTAGACAGAGGCGTTGGCAAGCTGGCAACCCAGAATGGTGGTTGAACTGAACACTCACCTGCGCAGTTCCAAGAATCTCCTTGACGCCACCAGCAAGGTTCTTTGCCAGAGACTTGGTTCGCATCGTTCGTGCAATCTCGATGATCTCGTCGAGCGTGATGTTGCCGCTGTGCTTAATATTCTTCTCCTTTTTCCTGTCACGGGGAGGCTCTACAGTACACTCATCCTATCATATACTTTACTATAATAACGAGAATGGTACTCACCCTTGAGCGCCCGAATGACCAGAGAGCTCGCCGAGGGCACAACTGCGACCTGGGCTTGCCGGTTCTGGATCGTCAGCTGCACGGTAACACGCAGACCCTTCCATGCACCCGTCGCCTTTGCAATGTCTTCTCCGACCTTCTTGGGGGACTACAACCACCAAAATCATCAACTACGAGTTTATCCAGCTCCTTCCCCCCGACTACTCACCAGACCAAGAGGACCGATCTTGGGCGCAAGCGCCGACGACGCACCAACTTCACCTCCCGTCGCACGCAGGTAGATGATCTTGATCTCGTTGGGGTCCTAGAAATTTCTGTTAACATACTGAGCGCGCTTTTATTAGCTTTCGAATACTTACGAGTTTTGGCGCCATGGCTTTGGTCCTGGGTTCGTAAGTGCGATATGTTTATTGATGTCGGGGTAGGCGAGTTGAGTGCACCGGATGTGGCTTTGCTTCCGGGTTCATGGTGCTGCATAGTCCCATCGCCACATCTTTGCCCCCTTTAGCTTAACCTCGTCTATGCGAGTCTCAGCAAAAATCCACAACGCGATCTAATATATATTTCACTTCTATGTTGCGGCTTGGTACGAAAACGTACATTTTACCTGACACAACATAGCTTTCGCCATCCCAAAAAGAGGCTATGCCTGAAGCAGCGTATCCTGTTCTGATTTAATTCAGTCGAATACGGGTAAATCAAGGAGCACTCAAGAGACTGAATTGAAACGTCGTTCACACGAGGGTGGCTAAGGGCAACTGATCCACTATATTAATGTCCGGGCGTCCCGAAATTCCTGTTCTTTACTCCGTCCCCCCGCCAGTATGGGTTGCCGTATGTTTCCCTCAGTCGCTTCCCCCAGTCCCCCGGACTATTTTTTCATGCTCGCAGCTTGGCCAGCCATTGAGGCCGTAGCCGAGCAGGGGATTGGGGATCCCGCAGACGCTCGGACTAGCCCTGAACTGGGCGCGAGTGCTGGGGTACGACTGTTGGCACTGTCAACAATAACGGTACTGCCGTACCTAGTGCTGACGTGGAGGTGGAGTCAGAGTCCGAGCCCAAAGGAGTGGTAAAAGCTTCATTACCATCTCTGCAAGGGTGCTCCTGCGTTTAGCGGGGGCACTAAGGCTCGGAACACTTGTTGGTTACGACTATTATTCTGAGTAAGTTAACTTATCTCAAGGAACTGTGGCTAAATTTCTTCATTCGCAGTCTCAATTCAAGTTTATTACTCCTGCGGGCAGCCACCCGATACACTCATTTCTACTTTTCTTTTTTTCCTTGATGTGCTCCCTGCCCGGCCCTTGGTTGCGCCAGAGGGCATTTAGGTCCTATGTCGTACCCAAGGGCTTGTTTCGATCTTGTTGTTGCACGTATTCGTTAACTACGTAAAAAAGTTGTCGCGCGTGTCTTCATATAAATTAACATCACATGTGGCCGGTATCTTTTCATTCCTCAGCCAAATCCCGCGGAGCTCCGGATGCTCCGGATTTGGGGGGGGTGGCTCCACGGGGTACTGAGTGCTCCAGAGTGCTCATGATACCCAGGAGCACTGCGCTCGGGGGTACCCGGAGCTCTCCAGACCACTCAGGACCCCGTGGAGCCACCCCTCCAAATCCGGAGCGTCAAGGGTGCTCACAATTTGGTTGAGTCGACCTGGGTTGTTGTGGCTGTGCAAACTGTGTCACCCGGGTGTAGCGTTGGACCAGGGCCGAGGTGTGTGAGAGACGCCTCGAAAATGGCCTCTTCGTGCACAGAACATTGATGGCATCTGGCTTGGAAGTGAGATAAGGACAGATCGAAAATGTTATGGGTGGGACTGCAACACACACGAGTCGTCAGGCAATAACTTGAACAAATGCTAAGCCTATAATGGATGCCATGTCGCGTTAGCAGCAAGACTAATTGAACAACCGATCCTCCTGTATCGGGCGGTCTCGTGACAATTTCATTCCAACGTCATCCGAATGCATATTTTCTAGTACTCCCAAATTCGAATTATAGCTGCGTTGCTTTTTATATGATTATAATGAGCTACGCCTAAGGATTACAACTTATGACTAGCCAGGAGTGTCGGATATCATCTCAGCATATGACGTTATGTAGGCCGTTCAAGGAATGCGTGATTACATGTACCACCCCGGACGCAGTTGAATCGCTTCATGACGCACCCGACTGGACCGCTCAATCCTATATTGAGCTTGGAGTCCCTCGGATTCTGTTTCTTCACCAGGCTTCCCCTCTAGTACGAGCATGTCTATGCGGGACGAATGCGCAACAGGGTTATTGAAAAAGGCGATGGCATTGAGCGTGATTTTTTAAAAAGCATTCGATTCATTGGAGTTAATTCGACATTCAAGTACAGCCCACAAGATGCTTATAAATTCTTTCAGTGTCCGAAAACAATCTAGATCTTTCACACACGATATTCGAATCCAGAGCACCTTTGGTCAGTATACAACGGGCCAGCCACTCGAAAAATCGAGCAAATTGATCCCGAGATTCGAGCTTGTGCTAGTGTAATAATCTACGGGCAGGTCATAACATCGGAGTGTCAGTAGTACTCAGGGTTGATTACGGTGTGGCCTCGGTACTCACGGTAGTCAATCACCCAAGCATCGCTGTCCTTGTAAACAGACTGTCCACCTGGTCCGACCACGAAATCGTGTGTGCTTAAAACCAATGTTCCTGGTCGAATAGATCTCAGGAACCAAACGTCAACAAACTCAAACCGAAACCTACCTCCCCCGGACATCAAGGCGACCCCCGCTTGGTCTACATAAGGACCAGTGACGCTGGATTTTGGAAGCAGTTTTAGTGCTGGGATTTTGTTTTGTGTTATGGCACTTGGCGTACTTAGTGGCACGTCCGACGCGGACATTGTAAGTTGACAACAACCCTGCACAGCAGCGGTCCCAGCTGGTGAACAAGTAGTAGTATGCTCCGTTCTTGACAAGGTTAGATCCCTCAATACCGTCTAGCCGTCAAGCAATGCATTTGTCATCAGTGTATGCACAAACGGGAAGGTAACTATCTTACTGCTGCGCTTCGCGAGAGCATAAACGGTTGAACCAGCCGGCTGACCGGTGCCCGGTACAAGTGAAATCCTACCCAGATACCCTATGAGTAACCGCAGGGAATTGTTTAGAAAATCTACGCACAGTTTAATTCCGGTCCACCACGATCCCAGAGCGAGCCACCATTTATCTCCGTCTATGTATGCGCGGCGTAAGCCAAAAAGGCAATGTGCCCAGCATTCAAGTCTTACCAATGAATAAACTTGGATCAATGGCCTACGAGTTTGACGTATAAGATAGCAAGAGCATCATGCTCTCCAGTACTCACGTTGTAGTCGTTCGCAGATGTAGTCGATGTTACAGTTCCTGCATCTGTCCACGATCCAGGTAGCCCAGTGGCAGACTTGGCCAGGAAGATAGCAGAGTTTTGGCTGCCAAAAGAAGATGCCGCATAGTACAACTACCGTCCTGTCTCAACTCGCCTGATTATCATATCGTGTGAGACCAAACTCACGTAGAATACCCCATCTACGACCGTGCAATCGGGTGCCCTAAGCGCGACACCGTTTAGTAAACAAATGGCTGGTTCCACTCAGTCTCACCAAAGCGATCCGTCGCTTTCTCCCGTATATTGTTCTGTCCAAGGTGATTGACCCAGATCCCAAACTCTGCCACGAAATGTCCAGTTAATCCTAATCAAGGGAAGTCAATAATTTAATGTAGGCCGACAACGATTTACCGACCTGTCTATTGATGTACGGATAGTGAGACCCGGGCTTAAGAGATATTCAGTCAGGTGAGATTAATAAAACATGTCCAGCTGCCTCACTCGGTAGCTGAAGGTGCTTTGGGTAAGTAATATTAGATGTCTTAATCTGCAAACCAAGGCTTACAGAATAAGAACCAAGTATCCCCTCGGCGGCATATGTTAGGGTCATGAACGGTGATGTTGCCGGTAACATAGCCTGGGATTAACCCAAGGGGTCAGTACGTTCGAGGCGGGGAGCAGGGTCATATAATGCGACAACGCACCAGGATTCGGATATGCTACAACGGCCCCACCAAATATGACCATCACAGGCAGAGCAACAGCAGCGAGGAAGGGGCCGAACCGCATGTTGGGGGTGCCAGGCAGGTCTGTGCGATGCCATGAGTTAACTAAAAGACTCGGTCTTTTATACCTTCAATCTTCCATGTAGATTCTGAAATGAACTCTACAGAAGCGGCGTAACCCCAAATCCGGGCATTCACAGCGAGATCAAGCGCTCGGGCACCACACCCAATGGCAGTATGTCGTTCTTAACGGAGTTGATAGTGTATATGGCACGTTAGCGAAGATTGGGATGCATTGCAACTGTACCGGAGGGCTTCTCCGCTTACGATTGTACCGAGGATAGCCGGACAAGGTAAAACTACGAATTCCTTCGGAATCATCCACAAGATAATTAGTGATCGCTGAATAGGAGAGGTCGTTGAATTGTACTCGCCTGAAATTTACCTGACCGGTGAAGATATATGGGGGGAAGCCGGAGAAACAGCAAAAAATGGCACCCAGAGGGTGGCACAGGCACGCTGTGCCCATTCCGGGGCAGAACAGTGGCAAGGTTCTACACGGGAAGCCTATATGGTTGAACAATAGGGTGGTTGGCCTTAAATAATAATAATAATGTATCCCCAATAATGGATAATTGGATTAACTATGTGTATCGCGTACGCACCACCACTGCATACATTTGGTTAAGTTGTCAAAACCTCTCCGGGTCAAGTTGGTACTTCTTAGCGAGCTCGTCGATGGATTCGCTGAGTATGCCCAGGACACGAGCAAAAACCTCCCACCGAGTCAAACCTGTGAGCTCTTTATGTTTCTGAAACGCGGCCACCATCGCAGGATATTTTAATTGCTGCTTGGCCGTAGGTTCCGTAACGTAAAGGAAATGGAACAAGAATTCTGCTAGCTCTTGGATCAACGGAGCGAGATCGTTTGACCATGTGTTGTTAAACTTAAGGATCTTTGACTCGAGAGCTTGGTACGCCAAAATAGTATCGTACTTGAAGTCGCCCAGCTTTCCTAAGTCGTACTGGGAGAGACTTCGGACAAACTCATGTGCTTTCCTGTTCATTTTTGAAGGTTCGTGATGAGCCGTCATCCACATAAGGACCCATAGTAGGGACTCGATGTCGTGGATGAAAGTGCGAGCGACAGATAGCTGACCGGCAGGGGGATCCAGTAGGAGCTCTGCAGAAATGAAAGCTGGCGTGCCCTAGTGAAGAAACCCAAATTAGCTCCTGTAATCAAAACCTGAAAAGAAGCACTGACTGTTCGGTCGCGATGGACCTCACTTGAGGGGCGTCTTTCTTTAATAGAGAATTCTGCATCACTGGATACACCCAGCGG
>WSTK01000055.1:0-108069 GCA_019616945.1 Ceratobasidium sp. 414
GCGGAAGGGTCCTGCTTACAAAGAGGGCCCTTGGACCCCTCATTTTTTTGATGAGACAATTCCGGGGGGGGGGGGGGGGGGTGACCTTGGCAAGCAAGGTGATAAGTGTAAAAATCTGGTAAGTCCCATTTTCATGTCTACACGCGTGATTATCGGAATGTTCGCAAACTGGAGCTAGCCTAAGTCGCCTTTCTGCGCCAGACACCCAGCCGCTCTCGCCCTTGATGACTCGGTTGGCTGGCGCTTGGGGTTGAGTCCAATAACTTGTCCCAAGAATCTCCAAGAGCTAGGGCATATGCATCAACGTCGACGGGGAACGGTGGACCGTCATCTCGCGCACGAGCTGGGTCGATTGGATACATCAATGTAATAAGATACCCTCCCGGTTTGATGATTGTAGCCATTCGGCGACCCCATGACTCTCTCATATTCGGAGGGAAAGCACAGAAGAAGCTAGAGTACATTCAGATAATTGGCACCCGAGCGATCAGGATTGCACTTACGTATAGTCGTAGATGATGTCGAATGCTTGATCTGCCAAGACGGGGCTTTGGAAGAAGTCGAGTACTTGGTAGCCGATTTTCATGCTAGCAAACTGCGGCTGAGACGCAAGAAATCTTCCGCACAATTCAGTAGATCTTCTTAATACGGAGAGCGAGACTCACTCTTTGGCCTGGTTGATTGCGGTGGAGGAGAGATCTGCGCCAAGCACCTCGTACCCTTGAGATGCCAGATAAATCACATCATATCCCTGCGGGCCACATGCGGAAGGTTATTGCCATAAACTCAACAGAAGCAACGGTAAAGAACAAACGTACTCGGCCACAACCGGGGACAAGAGCTTTCCCAGACTTAGGAAGGCTGAGGTCACTGGCAATGCTTGTTTCGAAGACTTGTCGCAACGCCGGCTGAGACATTCCAGCGTCCCAAGGAGTCGCACCTTCCTTCCTGTGTAGGCAACTCCAGTAAGTTTATGTTACATTCCGTTAATATGGAACTGACCAAGCCGCATCCCATCCCGAGCCCCCTTGCCCTTGAGCGAGCAGCGCACGCACCCGCAGAATAGCTGTTCGCTGTTCAGATGATAATTGTTCCTCGCTCTTATGGTTATTGCTATCCATAGTTCTGGCTGGTATATGGAGACTGCTTGGTTTGGGGGTTACAAAAAATCGCAGCCAGCGGGGTTGCAAGGTCCGGGTTGCGGTTCGTAAAAGAGTCATGAGCCAGGGACCAAGCCGCTGAGCCGGTCACGCGCCAAATGTTTTCTTATGGGGTACATATTTAGTGAGTCACGTGTCAAATGTCATGAATACTTCGACCTTGCGGAATGACCATCACTGTAGAACCTTGAAATTTGTTAGATACTTAATGCGTCACATCCTCGCTCGTACAAGTCCAATGGTATATCTACGCGAAACTTCTCGAGTTCTCATATATAGAACCTCGAACCATGTGTAGTAGGTGCACCTACGCCCATCCGTAAAAGTCCAGCACCGCTCGGCTACAGCTCGTTATCATAGTCGATCAACGTAATGAGCTCACTTTCCCAGGAGTGAAACTTTGGTGAAAATAGTCATGCGAGGCATTTCCAGCCTGTATAAGGTTCGGTACCTCCGAGGAACTGAACTGGTTGCGTTTTCTCCCATTCCACGCTCACCTCTGTACACCCCAAAGACGGCAGTACGCCTTTACTATCAAAAGTTCCCCTCAAACATGTCCGAGTCTTCACTGAGCGCGACATTGTCTCTCCCTTTGGGAAAGAAACTAACTGTTCCTACTGGTTTATTCATCAATAACCAGTTCGTCCCAAGCGTTGCGGGCGAAACGATCAAGTAGGTCCATGGTTCTATTATAGTGCCAATGCGTTGATCGCATATTAAATATCCCAGAACTATCAATCCAAGCACGGAGGAAGTAATCTGCACTGTACAAGCAGGTGTGGAGCAATCAGCTAAACTGACCAGGTGAACCCGAAATAATGGCCGATGTAGCATCCGCAAAGGATATCGATCTTGCTGTCAAGGCGGCCCGTGAAGCTTTCAACACTACTTGGGGGAAACACGCCCCAGGGACTAAGAGAGCTGCTCTGATTCACAAGCTTGCTGATCTTATGGAGCGTGATGCACAGGTTCGTTCGTATGTTTCTTCAGAATATCATTTCGTTGACGACCGACTCGGATCTGTCTTTATAGTCCCTAGCGGAATTAGAATCTTTGGACAACGGAAAGCCCGTCGGCGTAGCTCTCGAGGGTGATATTGCGGAGAGTGTTGGATGTCTACGTTACTATGCCGGCTGGGCAGACAAGAACCATGGACAGGTAACGCCCTCAGTTGATAGATACCCTCACATCGGTACCTAATACGTGTTCCAGACCATTGAAGTCAATGACGACACAAAGATGGCATACACTCGGCATGAGCCAGTGGGCGTATGTGGTCAAATGTGAGTGGAATCGGCTCGGGTAGGGGTTGGCAAAGGTTCAACTTGAGAACCCTAGTATTCCTTGGAATTACCCAATCATGATGTGGGCTTGGAAGACCGCCCCTGCTCTTGCGTGTGGATGCACAATTGTAATGAAGCCTAGCGAGCTTACCCCACTGACCGCGCTGGTAAGCAAAAATAACTGCTGGTATTTGTCCATCTGGTCTAATTGTTTCAACAGAAACTGTGCGAACTTGTAGTTGAAGCAGGGTACGTTTTTATCCAGTTCTCGTTTACCTCGCCGCCCAAAATCATTACTACTACAGT
This sequence comes from Ceratobasidium sp. 414, assembly GCA_019616945.1. Taxonomy (NCBI): domain Eukaryota; kingdom Fungi; phylum Basidiomycota; class Agaricomycetes; order Cantharellales; family Ceratobasidiaceae; genus Ceratobasidium; species Ceratobasidium sp. 414. Next base: position 2,750 of record WSTK01000055.1, read on the forward strand.
TTCCCTCCTGGCGTACTCAACTGCGTTCCGTCTCTGGGACCTGTTGGTGGTGCAGCCTTGGCAGAGCACCATGATGTTGACAAGGTGCGATTATTCAACTGTTTTGTAAATACTCATAAATCTGAAGCCGTTTTAGATTGCTTTCACGGGCTCCACTGTTACCGGGCGCAAAATAATGCAAGCTGCTGCAACCTCAAATCTGAAGAAGGTGACCCTCGAGTTGGGTGGGAAGTCCCCAAACATCGTGTTTCCAAGCGCAGATTTAGAACAAGGTATGGATATATAACTGCACGACTATAATGTTCTTGACCAAGCACCCATGGTTGTACAGCGGCAAACTGGGCTTGCTTAGGTATTTTCTATAATCAAGGACAGGATTGCACGGCAGGCTCTCGGTGCGCCGGAATCTATTGCCTGGGCTATATGTGCCCCTTAATGACTCAAGCCGCACAGGGTATTCGTACATTCGTCCATCTACGAAAAGTTCCTTGAGCTCCTTGCCAAGAATGCTGCAGATTTTGAGAAAGTCACGGGCGACGGGTTTAAACAGGGTGTTTCAGGCGGCCCCATAGTAAGTTCACTCCCCAGGCCGGTTTAGATGAGTTATTAATTCGACTCTTCTGTAGGTATCACAAACCCAGCGTGACAAGGTGTGGTCGTATATCGAAAGCGGTAAATCGGAAGGAGCCCGTGTGGTCTATGGTGCTGAGAAATGGACCAACAAGGGGTACTTTGTCAGGCCGACCAGTGAGTACAGCTCAAAACAGCCCACCCAAGGAACCATGTAACGCCTCTAGTTTTCGCCGACACGACGTCCAAGATGAAAATCGTCCAGGAGGAGATTTTCGGCCCAGTTCTGAGCGTTTCCAAGTTTGACACCGAGGAAGAAGTGATTGCGCTTGCCAACGATACTACGTATGGACTTGGCGCAGGGCTGCATTCAAGTGAGTCGAATTTTATTATATTGATGGAATGTCATCAAAGCCTTCACTTCTATACTCTAGACGATGCCAACCAGATCCACCGTGTGGTCAATGCGCTAAACGCGGGCACAGTCTGGGTAAACCAATATAATGTTCTTCATAACAATGTACCATTTGGTGAGTGTACATTGGCCAACAGGGCAACTGCGAACTGACTCGGTGGTTTAGGCGGCTACAAGCAGAGTGGAATCGGCCGGGAGCTAGGAAGCTATGCTCTCAAGGAGTACACAAATGTCAAGGCTGTGCACTGGAACTTTGGAGAGAAGATGGGGTGGCCGTTCTAAAGGATGGGTGTATGGAACGCTGGACTGATGAAAATTTGAATAAAAACTGCATTTACGAGATAAGATAAGATCGCGAGGAGTTCGTGATTATTGATTGGTTATTGGTAATCGGCTTTGAATACGGGTCGGCTGTCTTGACTTCGGTCTCCCACACAGCGTAAGTAGAGCTTTGCTCCGCCCTGTGCACTTTCTTATTATTCGGTGCTAGATGTCAAGATCAAGTGCAGAGGAGAGACAAGCTTTGCTGGCGGTGGGGGGCGGTGACGACGATCGTGTAATTCGGGAGTACGGCACGGCTAGTTCGTCTGGGTCGTCGACGCCGTCCCTCATAAAACCCGGCGCTATCAACAATACCTCTCGCACAGACTTGTTATGGATACTCGGCGGCCTCTGGTCTGCTGTGTTCCTCGGCGCCTTGGACACGACTATTGTTGCGACTCTTATATCACCTATTGGTTCTTACTTTCAAAAGTCACACCAAGCCTCGTACCTCGGGACTTCATACCTACTTAGCGTTTGCTGTTTTACCCCGCTATACGGCCGGCTGAGCGATATTTTGGGCCGCAAGGGGGCGATGCTGCTCGCGCTTTCCTTGTTCGGTATGTCCACCATCTTATACCCCGGCCGGACGCGTTTCTAACGTTTTCTTGATAGGAATCGGAACACTTCTTTGCGGACTAGCTAGATCTATGGAGTTTCTAATTTTTGCACGAGCAATTGCTGGAATGGGAGGTGGCGGGTGAGCAGCAAATCTACCCATGGTATGGATGTCGATTAACCTTGCGCATTTAGCGTTATGACAGGTTGGCATTCGAGCCTTTCGAAGTGATGAAGCTGTTGATCGAATTTCTATACAGTGTCGAGCATTTCCGTGACAGACCTTATCCCACTGTGTGTCCCGTTTTCCACGCAACCAGTCCCTGTTTTTCATGTTGATTTTTACCAGGAAACAACGGGGGTTATATCAAGGTCTCGCCAATATGTACGTTTGGGGACATTCAACTTGATTAACTTGGGTTGAACATAGACTTCCTTTAGCTTGTTTGGTTTAGGCGCTGGGATTGGCGGGCCACTAGGAGGGTGGATCAATGATACCGTTGGGTGGTACGCACACCCACCAGCTTACCAGGCATCCCTTCCATTAATCTACCAACGATTAGGCGCGCCGCTTTTCTAATCCAGGTTTGTTGCTCATGCACCAAGAAGTTCCTCGACCAACGGCCATTTCTCCTAGATACCGATCCTTGTCTTGTCAGCCATCGTTATCACACTCAAAGTGAACATCAAATTACCCGATTCCGAACAAACTGCCCGTCAGAAACTCGCGCGGGTTGATTACGCTGGATCTTTTACGCTGGTCATTTGTGTTGGCTGTCTGCTCCTCGGACTGTCTCTCAAAACCAGTGAAGACCTTGCGTGGAATAGCGGGGTTGTGGTCGGGTTGCTCTGTGCCAGTGGTGTTTTTGCTGTCGCCTTTGTGTATGCTGAGGCACGGTGGGCACCCGAGCCGATAATGCCGTTGCGCTTACTTTCCCAAAGAACACCTTTGGCTGTTGCTTTGTCCAATTTGTGAGTCTAGTGGGCTGCTGCGCTGTAACTCCATGCGCTTACCTGTCTTTCCCAGTGGTGTAAGCTGCAATGCGTTTTCGATGGTATTTGCTATAGTTTCCATATGCGAAAAACGAATATTGATATCCTTACACTTCCTGGTTAGCTCTATAACGTTCCATTGTATTTCTCGGCCGTACGTCTAAAATCTGCTGCTGATTCGGGTATGTGTCAAGAACAAGCTCAAGTCAAATCGATCTCATATGCCTTTTGCCTTCCCCAGGTCTTCACTTGTTGCCCAACGCGGTTCGTGTAGAATATCACACAAACTACGTCAGGACTAACTGACCGGGCGCAATATAGGTCGCCGTTTCGTTTGGAAGCGTTTTTGCAGGCTGGTGCGTGCCACCTGTCGTCTTATAACTCTAGCCTCTCAGACGAAAGCTGGTTCCTGCAGGATGATGCGAAGGACTGGAAAGCTTTACTATCTAACACTGACGTCGGCTCTCGGGGTGCTACTCTCCAATGTCTTGATTGCTACCTGGAATGATGGTTCGGCCGAGTATCATCTCTGGGGTGACGTCGTGTTCAGTGGGTTTGGCGGAAGTTCCCTGATCACTTCTACCCTCATCGTATGTGACTTGCCCTTATCTCTCGCATGTATCTCACCTGCCGACAGGCTCTCATCGCAAGCGTGGACAAAAAGGATTATGCAGTCGCAACAGGCAGTGAGTTATTCAGTGTTCTAGATTCCCAACATACCAACTAGCCCTTCCTAGTATCGTACTTGTTCCGAACCACTGGTCAGGTTCTTGGAGTAAGTTTGAGTGGGGCGCTCGTGCAAGCTATCCTTGTCAGCTCTCTTAGGAAAGGCATAACGGGACCAGGTTCAGAAGAGGTATGTTGCACGTACTTGCGGCTTCACCTGTGTCTGGTAATTATCTCTTCCCGTATATAGATCATTCAACGCATTAGGTGAACGACTATCCATACAACTTCACACCCAGCGCGATCACTAACAGCATGCTTGACAGACATTCCACGGCTATCATTCCTACCCTAGAAGCCCCTCTGCGTGAAGTAGCGGTGCAATCATACCAAAAAGCCCTCAGATCCGTGTTCATCGGCCAGGCGGTTCTCTCCTTCCTTACTTTCTTGTGCTGCTTGCCTATTGAAGAAAATCCGCTGCCGTAAGTTTAGCATTGATTGTCAAGTCCCTTGTTTGAAGCTCCTCGCTTTACAGGGGCTCCCACGAAGAACAAGAGCAGCAAGAAAGGCGCAGACGCGAGGAGAGCGGCAGGAACAGCCCATAGCCGCAGACATTTCACGGACTAATTTGGTGTCGGATTGTGCCGATCGAGTTGATAATATGGCTGTATGATCATCTTTTGGATACAGAAGTATGCCTGCCGTGGAAATTGGTTGTCTTGAAAGTATGGCGAAGCATAACAGTTGGTGCTTACCCAGTGCACAAAAACGACGGCTAAGAACCAGGTGGCCTCTCTTCAATCCATCGTCTCTTTCGCTTCTCCACCGTCACACCCCGCGGACGGGCATCGTTTGTCGACTCCATCGAGTCAGCCAGGCGCATTCGAGTGCTCCTAGCTGGACATGGCAAGCTAGACGCTGCGACTGTGGCAACTGAGCCGACGAACGTGAGAGCGAAGAGAGACGAGACCAATGAGCGACGCTGGGTTGGAGATATACGGAATCGGATAGCGCGCACAGGCATTATCACTCTGGGGATGCGCGTTGGGTTCAACGTGCTTTAGGTCCAAGTATTCAACATACCAGCTAACGACGAGATAGGGACATAGATCGCCTGTGCTGGTCGTGGTTGAGCGTACAGTTACATTGGATTATCTAATCAACCCTAAAATCTCCGGGCAAGGAAATTATTTTATTTTCCGAGTTAAATAAGCCGCATGACAGACATCGCATTCATCAGAAAAAGGACCGAACAAGTTGCCAGGCATTACACGCCAACAATGCGGGAAACAACCACGAATTAGTGAGCGACCACGGTGGCATCAGGAGAGTCATCGCTCTTTTGAGCGGCGCTCACACCGGCATCCGCATCAGGATCTGCTCCACCAACTTCCTTCTTGGGTGCGTCTACCGCAACTTTGACTGCGATCTGGCGGCCCTCGATCTCTTTGCCGACCAACATACCCTCTGGGCCCTCCACAGGGGCGAAGTAGGCCAATGCTTTCTTCTGCTCCTCTTCGTCGCCCACGTCAACGAACCCGAACCCCTTGGAACGGCGCGCCCCCCAACGGCGTTGGACAACACGAGCAGAAAGAACATTCACGCCAGCATCAACGAAAATCTCTGCAATCCATAGTTAGCCTAGAGAGCATAATAGCCTCAACCAAAGGCCACCCACGCTTCAAATGAGCATCGTCGACGGAGAACGCGAGGTTTGCAACGAACAACATGTTCTTGCTCGGGGAACCCTCGGGTTGCTCGCCAGCTGCGCGAGGAGTCCGAGGCGGCCTAGGTGCCCTGGGCTTCCTAGCTTTCTGTGCACACGACCAACAATAAGCGCGAGAATTAGGCCACCGTAACAAAGAAACTCGCCTTGGGGGCGACCTCGGTGGCCGAAGCTGGTTCACCAGCAGCTGATGCTTCGCCTTGGTCGTTGACATCAGGGACAGATTCACCAGCGGTCGCCGCAGCCCTCTTGGCCTTCGACTTGCGCTGTACAGAATCCGAATCAAAACCCAGTCGCCCGCACGCAAATCAGCAACTCACGTTGGCGTTCTTCTTCTTCTTCTTAGGCTTGAGCGTATCACCCTCCGCCACCGCATCACCCTCCACAGCGTTCTCGGCCTTCGGGACTGCGCTTTGCTCGGGTTGGCCCTCTGCTTCCGCCTCGGTGACCTCACCAGGAGGAGCCTTAGCGTTGCGACGACTGGTGGCGCGCCGCTTGGGGCGCCTCTCGCTACGCTCCCTCTCCTTTTCCGCACTTGGTTTGGCGAGCTGGACCATGACTGGGCGTCCATCGAGCTCTTCATCATTGAGCTCGGCAACCGCCTTTTCTGCGGCCTCGTGAGTCTTGAAGGTAACGAACCCATAGCCAGCTGGGCGAGATCCCCGATGGATGATTTCGGAGGAGGTTCTAGAAAAGCAAGATGCGCCATTCAGATTGGCGGATGTATGCTAGCAGGTTTTGCTCACATATCATCAGTAAATGCGCTGAAAAACGTTTTGAGACCTTCATCGGTGGTGGCATAGGCAAGGTTGCCGGCAAACACCTAACCACAAACCCAAGGAAGAAAAGACGCGTTAGCAGAGCTGATTTTTGTATACAAACAACGGGAGATGTGACGCGATATTACTGCAACGGGGAAAACGCGTATCTTGAATATGGAGACACGCATACCTTGTGTCCGACTCTCTCAGGGGCGCTGTCAAGAGTTTGCTCAGCGGAGGCGGTAGTCGCGTCTTCTGCAGTGCCGACGTTGTTGGTGGTAGCAGGTACTTCGCTCGTAACACCATTGGTAGCAGGGATGTGGTTGACTGGTGGTGAAGCGGGTGCGACAGCGGACATGGTGAGCGGTTGCTGGCAACGCAAATGTAAGTACGGCACAGTGGGCGTATGGGAGAGACCAACGCGTAGAAAGTTTGGGTGAACAGTTGCGAACGGTGAACCAAGTGGGTTGACGACGTGGTTAGGAGAAAAGTCGTCGCGCTTTGGCGAACCCCTCTAAGAATGGCGGCGCCCCCGACACCCTTGGGGACCCCGGTTCGATTTGTAAGCCCTCTGGTTGACATCATCCAGGACTAACTCCTATTTCTGTGCCGATGTAGTCTGCTTGGAACGTAATCGACTATCTGGTTCTGGCGGTGGGTCGGGCATCCTCGCTACTCGACCAGCCCAAGTGCCGCGGGCGATGCGCACGGTCCATTGCCTCTCTGGGAAAGCATTCAGAGTAAACCGCTTCGAGTAATCTGGGAGGATATCTCGCCTTGCTTCCTTGTCTCGGTCACTGATGTCAGCGTCATTGTGCCCTCGAAATGAAAAACCTTGGCTCTAGGTGTCACGACGGCCCAGGGGCACTGGCACTCGTGGGACCGGTGCAGGCACGCCGTAGCTGAAATCACGTTCACCTAGGACGCTCGGTGGGCGATTTAGTGCTCCAGCGCGAACACGCTCGTTCATCCTTTCGGTACATTTTCGCGTACCAGAACTGCAGGCTTGATCTCGCTGACCCTGGGGTGGGTGCGTTTTGGGTTTGCAACTCAACCCAGGATATATCGCGGCATATCCCGGTTATGGACCCCCAGCCAATACGATTGATGTTACCTGTTTATTGCTGGCTTTTCCATCTACCATCTTTGTGCGCGCTGTTCCAGTCAATCGGCTCAGCCCTCCCCGTTCATGGATGTGGAGATTTCTAGCTTCTTGTCTTCCCCTGTGAAGAAAGTAGCGATGGGTTAAAGCCCCGCATGACATCCCACCGTCGAGGGATCATGAACCGAAATCGCGATTATGGGATGGGACGTATGGCCTTAAATGCACGGTGGCCGCAACTCAGACCTGATCCCTCCCTTGTCCTCCCTTCAGCTGAACATGAGCTCCGGCGACCTCGTACTGAAGTGGTGAGGACTCTCAATGCTCAATAGTAGCGCGATACCACTTGTAGCTTGTAGGGTATGGCCAAACCCCGAGGATCTTCGAAACTCTGACCTGTATTCCAACCGGGACTCGAAAGAAGTCAAGGAATTCACAGTACGTCGCCCGTCGACCCTCCACGACAGCATGCCAACGGCTTCCCTATAGTTTGAAACATTGCCAGGGGACATGCTCTTTGTCACCTATTTCTTCCGTTTCAACCACCATACGGGGCGCTTTGAGGAAGCAGGCCGCATCGAGTGGTATCCTGGCTCTGAGCGCCATGGCACCGTGTACTTTGGGGAGCGGCAGGTAAATACAGAATCGTTGAGCAGGAGGAAGAAGGCTACCAGTCGGTGTGTCGTGTGTTCGTCCCGGGTTTGTGCCCGCGGCAGCTAACCCAGACCCATAGCTCGCGTAGATTCAAGTCCAACAAGGGGAACGAGTACAAATGGAAGAAAGGGAGTGATGTCGGGCTGCACGAGCTAGACTTCGTCTGTGTGGATTCGTGGCGACGAGTCGGTAAGTTACAACCATCGTACGCTGACCGCTGCTGACAACCGTTTCGTTTCAACAGTGGGCAAGTGGATTCAGGCTTCCCAGACCTTGACGATGACCTCGGGGGGATTCGCTATCTTTGATGAGCTGGTGGTAACTCTCTTCTTGCAAATCTGGAGAAGAGAGAAGGGATCTTGGTAGGAACTTGTGTTCATTTCGTTGCTCGCTCAATGCCGTTGATATCGTAAACCGCTTGTTATACCACCCCCATGAAATAATACGCTGTGACCGTTGTTTTGGATCGTCCACTAAAATGCTAATAGGTTCACAGGTGGTTCGGCTTAACGAACTGGCTTTGGGGAGTGAAGCCTATTGGACCAGGTCTTAATATCATCACAGGGCATTTAAGCGTGCAATCTTTCCATCAAGAGTTTCAGTATGCGATATTAAGAGCATTTGAACGTCGGTTTCGCGCTACCAACATGGAGGTACCGATGAATTTTCCAAAATAACGTTAGCAGGAAAACTCCGTCTGCCCCTCCGAACAGCAAGCAAAGGGTAACCATCGGAAAGTTATTTCGCCCACATCACAGAACTGAATCATGGATCGCATCACGCCCGGCAGTACAATGGATATGCCGACTGCAAGTCCAGTTCGTGTACTGTTTGCCGAAACATGGAAGCGCCCGCACGAGGCGTCGTTCCCCTGAGGTGTGCAGCACAAGTGAGGAAGAATTCTGAGGACGATCCCCAGAAGACGATGCACAGGTCATCGATTAGCGGATTACCTACACTACCAAGCCGGCGTCAAGGGCGGTCCCGGTGGGGCAAGTGTGACCGGGTCCTATGGCAGAGGACAAGCTGTCCATTTATTGTATGACGCATCAATACAGAGGTTTTCGACGTAACTCGGGATAGTCGTGACCCGATCAATGGCCCCTTGACCGTGTATAAAAGTTCCGCATTGATTTACCTCGCCTCGAACTGAACAACTGGGAGAACAGTTAGGGACCAAGTGGCTCGTGAGAACGAGGTACTCACTGCGAGTCGTGCGTTTTTTGTACATGATGCGGTGACCACATTCCTTACAGCGGATAGGCTCCCTTGAGCGAATCTCGTTCTTTGCACCGCAGTCTACCCGAGGATTCAGGATCGGTCAAGAGAGGCCGAGACAAGAAGCAGAATGTGACTGACCTGCACAAAGATACTCCATCTCTCCCCTCGGCTGGGCCTGGCCCGCGTTCATGCCGTACTGTGCGTCCATCACGACTGAGGAGATTGTGGCGGGCAAAAACAAAAAAGCGACGTGTTACAAAGACCGGCACGTGAGCTACCCACGTTTGGTCTAATCATGTCCTGGGGTTTACTGTAACACGATGGCGCAATCCACAGTCATCACTCAATCGGCTGTGTTCTCTTGCAGATAACCATCACCAGAAGGTGGAGATTTGGGCTCTTGTAATCCGTCAACACAGAGTGGGCGCAGACTGACTACGGTAACAAATAGAGGAAGCAAACTATATATTCCGCAATATACGTCACCAGCGATAGATCACGATGGAACCATCACCAAGAGCGATTATATCTTATGTACGTTTATCCGAATTCTTCGCGTACAACTAAAGTGACTCAGAGCGAACAATTAGTGTCTAGGCTGGGCTTACTTCCTTGCCTGGGCAACCTCGTTTTATCCCCAAGTCCTGCTAAATGCGCGACGAAAAAGGTCCGTTCTGTTGCCACGAGGTGTCTTTGAGCGTTCTAACCTGTTGGAACGCAGCGTGGAGGGGTTGTCGATCGACTTTGCTTCTTTGAACGTAGTGGGCTTCGCAAGGTGCGCAAGCCCACCTTGCCCAATCTGACCCATGGCATTGCCAACCAACAAATTCGTAGTTACGCGTTCTACGCCACTACCTTTATGTTCAACGAGGAAGTTCGCGAGGAATATCGAAGAAGGCACAACGGCCACAACAATTCCGTCCAACTCAACGACGTCGCATTCGCAATCCATGCAAGTAGATCCACCTTCCAGCATTAGAACCTCGCTTATCCTACCATCACTCCCGGCAGGCTCTGGTGTTGACTGTGGTTGTCCTGTTGCAAACTTTCTACTATACTCGTGTCCCCGGGCAGCGACTATCGCCCTTCAACCGGGCCGCAATCATATTTATGGCAGCGATCTTTCTCGTCGACGTTGGTAGGATCGCTACATCCCAGGCACACCTCATTGATGTATTATACCACCTCGGTACCTTTAAGCTATACGTCAGCATCGCAAAGTATATCCCGCAGGTGCATGGATGGTTACGCAAATGACCTCAATATTCTCTAATAAAGCTTTCATAGGCTCGCTCTAATTTCAAGCGGAGATCTACCGAAGGATGGAGCATAGGAAATGTACTGTTGGTACGCCCACATAATTTTGTACCCGTCGCCCAACCAACCCATTTCTCCAGGATTTCACAGGGGGGCTCCTATCTCTCTTGCAGCTCCTGATAGATTCGTTTGCTCTAAACGACTGGTCCGCGATCACTGGCAATCCTGTCAAGTTGTATGTCGTATAAGCGCCGTACTCACCTCGGAAGAACTAACGCAAGATCACAGCGGCCTTTCGATGTTCTCCCTGGGCTTCGGAATGCTGTTCATTCTTCAGCACTATGTTTGGTATGCCAAGGGCCGATCGAGCGATGATATGCTATCGAACGATGCCGATCCCGCAAGGGATCAAACTCGACCGCTGCTGGGGTAATTGGTCGCCTTGGCTATTTTTGCATGACCCTCTTGCGCTCTGTCCAATTGAGCTTTCTACATGTATTTTCGCTAGTAATTAACCCTAACGCAATGACTTCTCTTAGTTCTACCCACGTCACGACGGTGCCCCCAGTGACTCCCGGATGCCATGCCGGCACCCTGATTCCGATTGCAGAACACGTTGGATTGGAGGGTTTGAGCGTCGGGACCTGGCGAACACGGCCTAGGCACATGCGAACTGATGTGTGTCCGGTAACGATGATGGTGGGCCTTCTGGACGTAGATGGGGGTAACAGTAACGTGGCAACAGCTGCGGTTTGCGTCCGACGGTCACCATGCCAGCAGGCGAATAGGCAAGGATTGTGAATAGCTACGGCCGCATCTAGCTACATCCGACCAGAAAGGAGACCGCCCCACTTTGTCGTTTTCCTAGTGGATACGTTTTTTCCGTGACAACACATCCCTGTTCGATTTTCGCTTTACATAAAGTCCCATTGGGCGATGACTGGCTGCAGACACACCCCTGCCCCCTGCAAGAGCAGCGTTTGAGCCAGCGGCCTGGCTTTTCTTCAGAGTGCCATTGGTGTTGTTTCTCTCCTCCACCCCCATCGACTTCCCCAGCCTTCTGCTTCCAATCTGTTTGTCATTGCTAGTCTTGCCGAACATGACCACACTCCCTACTTTTGTTGAGCTTTTGGCCTCCCTGGGTCTCGATGAGAATAGGCCCAACCACCCCACCCGCCGCCATGCGCCACCTGGTTCGTTGCACAGCGCCTCGTCGAGCTCGTCCTCGACGTTGGGATCACCAGTCGACGCGCGCCAGTCGCCCGCACCCAAGGACTTTCCGATTGGCGGGCCGGCTATAGTGATCGATGCACCAGAGTGTTTGAAGGTCCGCTCTCTGGGGGTGTCGTCGCGAACTAGGGGTGCTAGGTTTGCACCGTATGGATCAGAAGTTGTGAGTAAAACGATCGGCCTGTAATAGAATTACACATTTATGCGCGAGCAAATATTAGAGCGGTGCCTATGTTCGGCGGTCGAGTATTACGGCAACGGATATGCCCACGATACATGTGAGCACTTATTGAGTGTATATTGACACGTCTGTCTAAGATATGTAATTAGTCTCTCCATGGCGACGACAGCGCAGCTAGGAAACTAGGCTCACCGCCCCCCTCGGGTTCGCGCTTGATTGCGCGACGCCGACCATCCCTGGCTAACCTGACACTTGACCCAGATGCTGCGCAGAGCTCTACCCCCATATCGTCTCTTCTCCGCCGCCGATCTCCTCAACCTTCGCCGACTACACCCGGGTTTAGGGTGTCTCGACGAAGTTCTGTCGCGTCAGGCACGGCATCGCCTTCCCCGCTCACCCCTCCGAGCGTGCCTGCACTGCCTACGCTTCCCCCGATGCCGACCAATTACACATTTGGCTCCCCAGCCGGGCTGCGCACCATGCCCAGCTCAGAGTTTCGCTCGCCCCGACGGGGAGACACACCTGGCTTGAGCAACTTGGATGAGCTGCAGGTACAACCTTCATCCTCGTCTTCCCATCTGGTGTTCCACAAATCCCACGCTCGCTCTATCTCATCTGGCAGTTCGAACTCTTCTGTCAGTCGGCGGGCGCTGAAGAATTCGAGCAAGCCGTCGTGAGTCGATGCTTGGACAGTTTTTTCTTTCTTTTTTTCTTCACCCTCGGACTACCTTTCGAGTGCTGCTGTATTTCTACGTTTTCGACTCTATTGTGGTTTTTTAGTCGTATTTCCTGTTATGCATCTCTTACTGTTCTCCACTTCTTTTGTCAAATGCTGGTTGTCTTGACTTTTTTTGTGGATTCCTGATATCGAATGATACGTCAAGTGCCTTTGTGTATGCGCCCTATGCTCGGCGTGTTTCATTCAAGCGTGGAGGCGTATATGATGGAAGCCTCGGCACCGGCGACCCCTGAGACTACTGTATTCAGATGATATTACGCAGGGTGTCGAGGGACATGCGCACAAAAATAGCCTGGACACGGCAGGGTGCCATACATTCAGTACAACATATAAGCTGGGGGTTATTGCCTAGAGCCTCGCAACGACTGATAGTACGTCCTCGGCACGTAACATACTGCGGCGAACAAACCTGGGGTTTTAGTCAAATTTCATTCAACCAACAAAAGCTTGGCAACCGGGCGGCGCACGGACCAAGGGCTCCCGTTCTGCATCCGCCGTTTAGTTCAACTTCGCGCGACTATATTTTCAGCCCCCCAACTGCCCCTGTCCTCGTCCTCGTCCTCTTTCTCTTTCGCCTCGCGCCCCCTCACGCTCTTTGTACCACACCCATAGACTCGCCATGGCCGCCATGTCGCGCCTTTTGCCGATGATGGCCTTCTCCACTTTTGCCATTTTCCTTCTCGCGCTGCTCGCGACGCCCACCAACGCTCTTGCCAGCGACCCGCACGCGCATCTCGCTCGCGGCCACGACAGCATTGCCAAGCGCAAGCGCAGCGCCGTGAAGCGCGCCAAGCGGTGCCGCCCCAAGACTACCTCGTTGGTCGCTACAAACACCCCAGCACCCCAAACCTATGCCCCGACCAGCAAGGCATCGACCAACGCTTACAATGCGCCCATCACGTCCAAGGCTCGTTCCACAACCTCGACCGCAGCCCATGCCGCAGCGACTACCTCGGTTGCCCCGCCGAGCACCGGCGGAGGTGGAGGAGGTGCTGACCTCAGTCCTAACAACAAGTTCCTCATGGCTTGGCCCAATGGTGATCAATACATGCCCAAATGGAAGGGCGGAAAGGGCGTTGCAGGGTACGTGTACCCATTTTAATATGTGTCGTCGTCTTGAGCTCATAGTTCGTAGTGTATACTCGTGGAGCCCCAGCGATCCCACCACCGGCATTTATCCGTTCTTCCCGATGTGCTGGGGTTTCAACCAGCAGAGTAGCTTTAGTAAGATCGACGGTAGCAAGTACAAGCTCTGCTTTGGTCAAAACGAGTGCGTTCATGTTGTTTCACCCGGGGTTACCTGTCCTTACCGCTCACCATAGGCCAAACCAACAAGGCCAATCCGACATGTCTCCTCAAGATGGTGTTAAGCTCTGGAAGGCTGTGATGGAACCTGCTCGCTCGGGAGGTTGTAAACTTGTTTCCCCTGCTACTACTTCTGCTCCGTCTGGCCTCGAATGGATGCAAGAGTTTGTCAAGCTATGCACTGGTTGCCGCGTAAGTTGTGGTCCACAAGTTGTCTTTCTCGCCAGTTCTCATACTTGTCCTGGAAGATCGATTACATTGCGTTGCACTGGTACGACGTCGACATCAAAGCTTTCCAGGATTATGTGGTATGTTACGCCCAAACTGTCCAAGACATTCAGCTAACTTACGCGCCTGCAATAGACCAAGTTCTGGCTGGCTTTTAGGAAGCCCATCATTATTTCCGAGTATGCTTGCCAGAACTTCAATGGAGGCGCGCAGTGCACCAAGGACCAGACCTGGGCTCTCCATACCACCATGGCCAAGTGGTTCTATCAGCAGGATTTCGTTGCTATGTTTGCGCCGTTTGGTAAGTGTTTGGGCCAACTGAGGAATTGAAATTTGCTGAATGTGCTCTATCCAGGCGCGATGCGTGAAATGCAGGGCGTCAATGCATTCAACCAGTTGATGGACAGTGATGGCAATCCCACTGACCTTGGCAACTACTATCTCCACGGTGGTTACATGTAATTCTGTGTTGCTTCTTTCTTGGATGGATCATGTCTATACCCGCTGCGCTTGCTGGTGTCTTGCATAGCTTCGAATTGATTTCACCGTATTCTACCTCCAGATATGTTTATTCTGTTTGATTGGAGCTGGGTTGTGTACTTTGTCCTGCGGCCAATGTACGATCAGCAAGATATTTACCCATTGTGTCTCGCGTGACATTGGTCGTAATTTATCAGTGGCTCCACGTGACTGTGCTGCCCAAAATCCCTACTTGCCCAACACCCATGAACGCTCGAGTTCTACGTGACATTGCTGCTCGCAAGGGCGTAGCCGCGACTGAAATCACTCGTCGAGCATACCTTTTTGTCGCCCGCAATCAATCGCTACCTCCTCAAATTCGGTACCAGGCTCAGCTCCAGCTCAACAGCTTCAGCAAATATACCCGCCCGAGTAGTGTGAAGAATAGATGTACAGAGACGGGCAGAGGTCGGGGCGTGATTTCTAAGCTTGGACTCTGCAGAGTAGGTGACTTGACCAACTACACATCTCGTACACTCATACAGGCTTTACAGTATCAAGCCCGTCTCCAAGCACTGAGGGGAGAACTTACAGGCGTGACCAAGGCTTCGTGGTAGAAATCGTATGTTATGGTTCACGAAATATTCCCGGAGCGACTAATCGTCTCAGTTCAAGGCGTACACAAGATTGTAACCAAGATTACTTCATTAATTTATTCGCTTGATTCCGCAATCCAACGCTCCATTCGCCCTGCTGGAGCCTTCTCGCGAGTCCCCCGTCCCGCCCATATACTACGAGTCCACGAAACAACAAGAATTTTACGCACAGCAAATTCCGCGCTGTGGTGTGAGAAAACTGCACGTTGCCCATCCGCACATCACCGGCAATTTCTTCCGATTGGCCCGCTTGGCGCGAAACTCAGTTGCCGGATCTTGAGTGAGCCACCACCTTCCAGCGCTTGCCGTGCCTGTTCCTGCATCTCACCTCCCCCGTACGCCTTCTACTAGGTGCACATGCAATAGGCAAGATAACCCAGTCCTAGATATGTCGGCCATACCGTATCTGGTCATACGCACTCACTCACGCTCAGGACATATCGAGACCGGGTCGTGTCTCGAGCCCGGTCTGGTCGCCGGCGTCGCTGAGCAAACGGTTAAGTACGCGTCCTGCGAGAGAGAGGTTGGACACAGATCCCCTGCGCTCTACCAGCCGCACCACCTACACCCCCCGCCAACACCTGTCCAACCTCTCCCTTCTCAGTCATGGTTGTCAAAATCGGTGAGCGGCTTTGACAGCTTTCTTTCAAATTGTTAGATTCTTATCGCGTGTTGTTCAGCCATCATCTACTACTCTCTTTACGGGCATGTCGCCAACCTCGCCCAGGCTATCAAGAAGGGCGCAGAGTCTGAAGGTGTCGAGGTCACCCTCTTCCAGGTGTAAGTATACTCGTCTGCACTGTGTCGAGTATTGAACTGACCGCTGGTCCAGCCCGGAGACGCTGACTCAAGATGTCCTCACCAAGCTCGGTGCCCCTCCTCGGAACCCGGATGTCCCGACTATCACCGCTGAAGACATGAAGAACTTTGACGGCTTTGCTTTCGGCAGTAAGTCTCTTTGTCGCATACTACTTGGGACATTAGATTGACCCGTGTCTAGTCCCCACTCGCTACGGCCGTGCCCCCGCACAGATTAGCGCGTTCTTCGACACCACTGGCTCGCTCTGGTTCACCCAGGCCCTGGTGAGCCCACCCTTGCTGATTCGTCGAGTTACTCCTAATCCCTGTTCGTGTGAAAAGCACTCCAAGTTCGCCACCGTCTTCGTCTCAACTGGCACCCAGCACGGTGGCCAAGAGACCACGACGCTGACCACAATGCCGTTCTTCGCCCACCACGGCATCAACTACGTCCCCATCGGCTACAAGTCTCCTCTCCTCGGCGACATGTCTGGTGTCCAGGCCGGTGGTCCCTTCAGTAAGCACATCATTCTCACGCTTTCCGAAATTCACACGTCTGACTGTATTCGATCACAGGCGCTGGTACTATGGCTGGCTCTGATGGCTCGCGCCAAGCCACCCCCAATGAGCTTGCGGTTGCCGAGTACCAGGGCAAGCACTTCGCAGAGGTCGTCAAGACCTACGAGAGGGGCAAAGCCGCCGCGTAGGTGCGCTCATACTCCCCGCAGACGATGTGTACTGAGCTCACCCCTGTGTTGACTTATCAGGCTCGCACCGCCCAAGACCAAGGCTGCCAAGCCGCCTCGCAAGGGCTTCTTTGCCAAGCTGCTCAAGTAGGGGGTTAAAGTTTGGATAGCTTGCTGTTTTGGACTGGCTATTATTGGGGTGTGACCGGTAGTGGCAGTTGGATACCTTATTAGCTTTTACTCAATAAACATTTAATACACCATTGCTGCTTGGGTGGTACACTTGATGAAGGCTTGTGCAAAAAACCCCAAATTTACCCTTGGTTTAGGTACCAGCACACTCAAAATTAAGTATGCCTATATGCGGGGTTGAGCAATGGGTTATCCCCCGAACATGACTCTTATTTGAGAAAGTGCTGAATGTGATGATTTCGTACATCGGTACGCTACGCTTGCGTTGAACTGTCACCTTTCGGTTCAGCAGGATTCATGCTCCAGGCGGGTCCTTCCGTCTTGAAGAACTATCCACAATCCAAAGTCCAATCAGCCAAATCAACCGCGTGTATGTACGTGCAACGCCCAACACTTGAATCGTAACCGAGATCACGGTATAAACGAGTGGAATCAGACCCAGTGAACTGAATTAGAACGAGAATACGGGTATACTGTGCTATGTATGTATCGTGAAAGGAATGTTTATTGGTAGATAGCGACCGACTTGATCTTCCACACGGCATCTGAGCACACAACAAGGTTAAAAGGTTATCGGCAGGGGAGGTGAATAGAAACGTGCTATCAAAGTTGGACGGTTCCATGATGCGGTCCGAACATGTCCCTGGGCACCCAGAGTTAGCGTAATTGTCACCGGCCCAGCCTCCGCAAAGCGTGATGTCAAAGATGATGTTGTGATTCTGTATTAGAGTATATGCTTAGCCTTTGGCATTTGCAAAGCCTCAAGGGCGCCCACCTTGACCTCGTTGGCAATGTTGCAGCTTGAAGACGACCACGCTGCAACCGGGGCTCCCCAGTTGTCTGGGTTGGGCTTCGCGCCAGAGCCCTGGAGATCGGACGGGATCGCATTCCTCCCAAACGACCCTAAGGAGCAAAGTTTAGCACCACACGACAAGAGGCGCCAGCCCCGACTTACAAATGCGGATTCCGGTCGCCTGCCAGTCCATCGCGATCACTGCCCCACCCGCATCGTTGAAACCTTGGCCGTAGCTAGTCGGGTTGGGGTCGGAGAACCCGCAGCCGGCGTTGGCGCCCTCTTTGCTCGCGCACGTTTTGCCCATGGCGCTCGAGCTAGTCTTGAACTTGACAGCTGGGGCGGGGTCAATCGTGCAGGTCGAGTTGGGGCCGGTGTGCAAGGTGTATTGGTTTGCTTTGGCAAGATTGACGTTTTCCAGGATGTCGATTTCACCGTTGTTGGGCCAATTGTCGCCGACGGTCCAGTAGGCTACAAAAAGGTTAGTCAGAGTGGAGCGTTCAGACTTTTAGACTTGCCTGGCCAGATCTGTACCAGACATTGTTAGTGTCAGTGTGCTAAAAAACGGAACGGCGCATACCGAGCACCCAAACGGCATATGAAGGATGTCGGCAACAATCAAGCCTCGGTTGTACTGTTTATTCGACTGTATGCGCACACTTTCCGCAACCCAATACTCAACATAGCCCGCAGACGTGATAGCATGGAGCACTCACGATTTGCGCTTCTCTCCAGAGGCCAACTTGGACGTATTATCGACTCTCATAACGGCGACACCATCGTCTTGGACATAAGCTAGCTTGGCGGCGGTAGCCTCCTCCTTGCTAAGATAGTCAACTTGGCCATTGGTTGGGTCGCTGTGCGATAACGCGTGATGTCATTCCAAGAAGCGGACGGCTGTCAAGCGGTTGCCTTACGGATAGCTGTAGAACCACCACTGGCTGCAAGTGCCATGCGTCAGTGGGCTGAACAAGCCGAGCAGCATATGCCCGGACTCACTCGAAAAAAGTCTTGCCGGAAAACTTTTCTTTAAGTGTATAGGTTTTACCACCTGTCGAGCTCGGGGTGGGCAGATTATAGCCGGAAGTCGTGGCAGAGGACTTGGACGACTTGGCATACAAGTTCATCTTGTAGTTGCCTCCGCAGATCTGGTTCGCGTCTCCGGCACATGGCATGTCGCAGCCTGCTGCGGTCGATGCTCCAGCACCGCCCGTGGTGATAACCGACGTTCCACACCAGCACTCTTTCCCAAACTGGCAGGGTATTGAGTTGTTCCGAAAAATAACCTCGTCCAGAAGGCCACTCACCTGCGTTCCGGCGAGCGAATACCCGCTCGCAGAGCACGCCTTGATGCACGAGGCAGCCGTGAGGCTCCCGTCGGTGTGTGACTCTGGGAGTGCGCGGTTTGGAGCCTGGGCGTCTGTGATGCAGCCACGAGCCTCCCAACCAGTCGGAAGAGCCCGGCGGATATGAGAGTGACGTGCGATGCGGTGCGCAGGTTTAGGTTGGAGAAGATCAGCAGAGGCTAAGGGTAGGAGCGAGGCGGCGACGAGGGCGCAAGTGCCGAAGCTTGCAAGCGAAGGAGCCATGGATCAAAAAGTGAACGTTACTGGTGCTAGAGATATCAGTGAACGACGGACAAGAATGAGTGAATGAGCTCGCTGTGGAGCAAGGGGAAAAAAAAGAAAAGTCGGTGGTCGTGATGTTGTCAAGCAAGGGGGGCAAGACGACCAAGTAATGGCGAAACTCCGCCCCACGTGAATCTCGCCTCCGACCTTTCTCATAATCCTTAGTGAGGCTTACACTATATGCAAGCCTCGGCAGCCTTATTCCCTATTAGGCTAAATCAGTTGGCGAGCAGCGACCACGTGACAGCTAATCTTTTCTGCATATATGGAGGTAGGAGCTCAAGCTCGTTTGACTGTGTTGATACCGCCCGCAATTCGGTCCTGGGTTATTTATGGAAATAATTGAACCAAAATACCCTCCTGGTACAGAAATACCCGCACTACAAGTGAAACCCACCCCCGAGTCCGGTGAATACGCAAAAATGGCTCTCAGCGTCCAACTCCTCATTTTGTCCAGCGCCGACGTGGAACCGCGCGTAAAACGCTCAGGTCAGACCAGGGCCAGGGAGGTACAGGTGACTAGTAAAAGTATTTACGCACCATTTACAAGATGGAAAGCCCAGAATGGGTAGGGCCGAACACAACGAATAAGCGAGAACAGCATATGGTCATACGCAGAATCCTAAAAACATCCAGCATGCGCCCCTGAATGCGTGATTCTCATGTTGGGCACTCGCCCGATACGTGAGTGGGTATCTTTTCCACACAATAACTGTGCGGCAAGCTTTCCTGGACCTATACACCCAGTTGTCTGTGGCTACAACTACATAAATCAAGCTTTTAACAAACCCGAAAACACGCGTGAATTTGGCTTGGTCATCAAGGCTGACGTTGGACCTCGTTTCAAGTCTACTCGAGGTTCCACAGTCGCGAGAACTTACACCATGATGCAGGTGCCACAGGAGCCGCGAGCAGCGTTTCGCGCGGCTGGATATGATCGATGTCCGTTTGTATGTGCGGCTAGGGCAGTGGCGCGTAAGCGAACGAACTTGGCGACGTGTATCGCCGCACACCATCACTATTTTAGTCTGGTGCAGCACCTCAGCCTCCGTATCGTGCTCTGCTCAAGCTTCACCCGCTATTATGTGGGCGGGTCGTCATTTTGACCCCAAGGGTTGTCCACTCGTTTGCGAATATTTAGCCGGTATTTCATCTCGCCCTGCTGGAGATTTAATATTCAACGAGGCGAAGCGATCGAAATGACCTGCATTGTCGCTAGAACCACAGTGTGAATCAGATGTTTTCTGTTGGAACAACCGCGTGGCTACCCCTGTTTCGAGCGCATGGGCTGGGGCAAAGACAGGCTGGGAACGGTCGTCGAACGAGTAGATTGATGGTCGGGACCGCATGGACGTCGCTAGGCCGGCGGTAGCGTGCAGGGTCAACGCGTCATGCAGCGTGCCTAGTTTGTTGGCGATCAGCAGTGTGCTCGTCTGACCAGGCCAAATCTTCAGTAGCCACGCTAACGCCGAGGTGTTTCAGACGCTGCATTTGACGTCGTGTGGCATAAGAGACTCGCAGAACACTCTAGATCCAGATCGAGAGGACCCAGTCCGTCACCGCAATTGGGTCAGCGTCGCGCAGTGTTGGACAGGAACCTGGGACCAATCCGATCGCTGCGTCCATCGGGGCGCGCGGTAAGTCCACCGTCTCCACAGCTTCCGCCTCGTCTCACAAGCCATGCTTCCCCCCTTACAGCCCGCTACTATAACTGCTCCACTGTTTTGCACTTGCCCTCCACGTTCTGTCTGACCTCATGAACACAAACCCTAGTCTGTCAGCCGCTCCACTGGGAGACCAAGAGGTAAGCTCCCTCTCATAAGTCTTCCGTGCCCGCCTCCGTCCCTCGTCCCGGGTTTCTCGGTTCAGACATGATTCTATGGCCCCCTTTCCCGTCTCGTTTGTCTGATCGTCGTTTTCTGAGACACCCGTTTATATACTTTCGTAATGATTTATCAATTCTCCCATCTCTTTGACTCTCCTTCCCCTCCTATCGCTCTTCACCCGTCTTATATTCAAACCTTCTGCCCCAGCCAACTCAGCTCGACTTTGACGATGGCGACGAGCCGTTGTCGCCCGTTCCCTCGATCGATGATAACAGCCAGGTCGACACAGGCCCAACAGCCAGCGGCAGCAAACCTACCAAGTCTGGCGGCCGCAAGAAAGCAACCAATCCCAAGTCGGTTGCCTGCCTCCCTGTGCGACTCTAGCCTCTAACTTGTTCACAGCTCTCAAGCGGCCAGGCGCGATCAGAACCGTATTGCTCAGCGCGAGTTTCGGCTCCGCAAACAACAGAGGGTCAGTTGAATTGTAAAAAAATGTTGCCGCAAGCTGATCGTGTTCGGTAGATACGTGATCTTGAGGCCCGAGTCGAGATACTTTCCGAAGGCCAAGATGAGGCCTATGCCCAGCTCCGAGACGTCATCCGAGATCTCATGGATGAGAACACTACCCTCCGGGGGCTCTTGCGGGACGTGGCCGGCTTTATCGGTATGACCCCCTCACCCTTGTTGTCGATCTCTGCTAACCGTTTTGGCATCGAGGTGAGGGACTCGGTGGAACTTTGAAACCTCGTACCGGTTGGGACCCCATCAAGTTTAGGGAGTTTTGTGAACGAGGCGAGACAGATACTGCATACGAGGGATGGCTGGCTCGCAAGCGCGCTCGAGGGGCTACATCAAGTTCGGCACCTCCTGCCAGCGACCACGCCGAGGACGACGACCACGAAGAGGGCTCATCCTCGCGCAAGCGGCGACGGAGCACCCGCAAGGATTCCGAGCTTACTCGACCGTTTGGGCCTAGTCCTACCGCTGGCCCAGGCGAGGATGGAAGAATCTCGTCGGGCGACTCACTCCCTCGTCCCCATCTCGACGGTCTCGAAATCGACTGGTCCAACTCGGGCCTGAACATTCCACAGGCAAACCCAAATGCACGGTCTAGGAAAGACCTCGACCGCCCGCCATCAGCGACGTCGAGCGCCAATACCCAGACCGGGCCGTTTCCCGACAGCTATTCTTCAAACTTCCCAGGTACAAGCGCAACTTACTCGCTGCAGGACCAACGCCGGCACTCTCCCTCGTCGTTTCCTACCATCTCTCCCCAAATGTCGTCGACGCGCACGCGAATCCGACCAGGCGTGGACACGCACGCGGACATTATCCCGTCGCTCCCATCAGTTTCGACTCTTGGCCCCCCACCGCCGCTAGATGTCTCGGTTGGCGTTGGAGTCAACGTCGGCCAGGGTTCTGCGAGCTCGCTCTTCCAGCCGGGGTATGCTGTGCCTCCGTCCCAGCTTGCGACGTATGGCGCAGGTCGCCCCATGTCCGCTGCGGCAGGACCGCACCCGCAGTCGTCGATCTATTATTCAATTCATCCTGGAGGTGCTGGGGCTGAGCAGACAATGAACACTGGCGGGGTCGGAGAAGATTTCAGCGAGGCAGACCCGCAGCTGAGGGAGGCTGGTGCACTGATCAAGTGAGCATGTTGCAGGAAGGGCACACTTGGAGTAGTACCTGATATGGTCGTGTAGGTATCACATTGACAACTATCGCAGGAACGAAAGCTATCACCTCCCACCTTCGCTCCGGCCGACACTCACACAAAGGACGGTTCAACATAGTAAGTAGACCGGACTGTCGCAGCGCCCAGGTGACCAAACTTATTGCATCAGACGGCGTCATTGACGGACTCATCTTCCCTACGATGCGGGACCGCGCTATCTTGCTTTCAGGTACGTTAATGTACCCACCTCCCCGACCATACGAGAATTTAGAACCCCTCGCAGGCCGCTTTGACTTTGCTGAATGTTTCGCCGATATGATGCGCGCCGTGGTCATCCACGGGGACGACGTCTTGGCGCACTCGAACTGGGAGCTCAGTCTTAGCTGGATGAAGCGGTACCAGTACGTACGGTTTGCAACTCTTTTGGGTGGTTTTGGGTTGATGGTTCGTGGTACAGCTTCCTTGTTGACGAGGCCACCCTGGACGAGTCCACTAACCCCTGGCGGCGTAAGCGCGGCGAAATCGAGCTCACCATGCAGGACATCCAGCCTTCGTCGACCGAGTACACCGACTCGTCAAAGTAAATGCGCACGAACATTTTTATACTTCAGTATTCTCTACTTTTTCTTTCTATCTCCGCTTATGGCCGCAATGACGCGACGAGCGGCCACGCTTCTAAAAACTCATTTACCTTAAGACTCCGCTCTTTGCGTCGATATAGGCTAGATAGTTCATCCACGGGAGCAATTATATAGTAATGCTATCTTTTGCTCTCTTTTTCTTTTTTTACCCCATCTTGTTTTCTTTGTGAATAAACAAACGCATCAAATATCAACTGCGAGAGCATGGAACATCATTCGTGTGGTACATTAGGATCATGGGTGGTTAGAAAGCCTTGATATCGCAAAACGGCCCCTGGAAGTATTACTACTTCTGCCAACCCCCTAGCTCAATTGCGAACGCAGTAGCAAGCTTGGAGAATTCAAGAACATGCTCAAAACTAAACTCGTCGCTGATGTCAATACGGTCGTTAGTCGAGTGGATAAAATGGTTTGAGTTTTCGAAGGAGCTCTCTGGAAAATACATGCTAATATTAATATAAATTAACTCCCAATTTACACAGTACATACCGATCGAAAATGCGGAAGGATAACCGTACTTGGTCCATGATGCGCTACGATAGTAACTTAGGAACATTGCCGGAAATGATAAGACTGGGAAGGTACTCACTGATCGGAACAAGCGTAGCCGCATTTGGTCTGGACCGGCGGGATATCAAGGTAGGTATCCACCAGCTTGGAGACAAATGTCCCAAGTCTAAAAGCCAGACACAACGCATAGTTAGGTATGGCTGAAGCGGTTCAAAGTGTGAAACGTACTCCGGGTCCACAAAGTCAGTGATAATCCCAACTTCCGGCTTGGTTCCACGCTTGACCCAAGCGGTCATGTCAAACTGTGTTGGGGATCAGAAGACGCTGTAGGGTAAGTTGTGGGAGAACGAACCTGGATCTGCGCCTTGACGTTCGCACCATGGTCCTTGTAGTGTTTGGCTACGGCCTGCGAACCAAGAAGGCCGCCCTCCTGTGCCCAATATGACATGAGAACTGAAGCTGAGTGGAACAGCAAAAACTACCAACCTCCGCAGAGTACCAGTGGAACTCGACGTCATGCACCGGGTTGAAATTAGCGGCAATCAAGCCCCTATACGCTTCGAGGATAGTGACGGTGCCAGAACCTGCATAACGGTAAACATCGTTATACAGTACGAGCATGAATCGACCCGTACCATCATCGTCAGCACCTGGGGCCGGTAAAAAGGGCCACATGTTAGTGCTATCCTGGTGAGCACTAATGATCACGGTGCCAGCGCTGGAGTCAGAGCCCTTGATTTTCAGAATCTGTACGACATCAAGTGTGAGAAGCGGTCAGGAAATATAAAGCAAAGAGCGCACGATACTATTCTGACCCCACGAATGAGGAAACTCTTTTATGCTGATCTTGCTTAGCAAGCTCGAGGGTGCAAACTTGTTTGTTGTCTATTTAAGGTGTCAAGTTGGAGTTTAACACGAGCTCAAGTCGCTTACCTCGTTGATCTTCCCCAGCAACCACAATTGCGACTCACGCCCAGTCTAAGGAAGCTTTGCGTCAACATTAAATCTCCTTGTATCCAACTTAACTAACTTCACTGCGGTAGTCTGAGAATGCGTTAGCATGCGAGATTAGTATTTGAAGACGGAAACACATACAGCGCGTCCTAAAGCTCGTAAACTTCTCCAAGTTTGACTTGGGTCCATCCGAATTGAGGGTCTTGAGTACAGGTTTGACAAGCGCTGTCGCATTGGGGGACCCAAAGGCTATGCACACAGATGTTGGCAAATGAAACGAATGTCGTTGCGCAGGACGTACACTTAAATGACACACGAGCCGGGGTAAACGCCGATTCTGGATCATCGGTGCTACAGTGGCGAAAAAAAAAGTGAATACGTGTTGGTTCAATTAGTGAACGATGGGCTGACATATCGAAAAAACGTTTCCCAGCCGCCTTGGCGGTGATCTAGCCACATGAACAAAGACGATGTTAACTGTTCAGCTTGTTCAAGCTCACAAGGCTACCGGGCATACCTTGTCGAGCTCAGAAATCCAAACGGGCTTTTCGTTGTCAGTGAACTGCACTAGTCGCATCGACTCCAGGTCAATGTTGAAACCACTCGGGACTTGGAAACCGGGCTCAGTATCACGAAGTTCAAACGTGACCTGGTTTTCCACCAGCGCGCCAAGAGGCGACGCGGAAGACAGAGCGATAGAGCCACATAAGAGAGCAGACAGCAACATGATGGTTGTGGTTGATGTTGGCTGGATACTGCGGGGTCCCACATGACTAAGTACGACAGTGTCACGTGGGAGACGAAGCGCCCCAAGCTTCCATGGCACGTTGGCCGTGGGATAGTTCGTGGCGGATGGAGCAAAGGGTATTGCGAATATGGGACGGTATAAAAGACAGCGTGGCCCAAAGGTTAATGCATTTAGTCCAGCTACGACACCACCGTAGGCCCATTTACTTCATGCATCCTCTTCGTCATCGCCCAAGCCGCTACATGATTTATGAGATGGTGACCACAGTCGTCTGACAAAACCACTCACTCGATCTTGTAGAAGCGCAGCTCGTAGCCATCCTTAGAGGTAGCGGTGACGCTTTTAGATAGTAATCAGTGTTGTGCATTAAAATAATATAGATCAACATACCGAATCCAGTCACGAAGAGAGTTCTTCCTCAAGAATTTACTCGTAAGATACTTGATGTAGCGCTTAGAGAAAGGAACGGTCGAAGAGAGCGTGAGCTTTTTGGCTGTTCAAGCATGCGGAAATTAGCACAAGCTTCAGTATACAGTAAATACTCACAGTCGCGGGTAATCTTAACATTATCACCAAGCTGGCCGGTTTTTCCCTCGACCTTTATCCTGCCACGAAGGTAATCCTCGAACGCGGCTGGGTCGAAGACACCATCATCGGCAGGACGAGAGTAATCGATGAAGAATTTGTGCTTTACGCTAGCGGCAGACTGCTTAGGGGCCTAAGTAGAGGGCATTGTAATAGATGTCAGCCTACTGAGAAGAGGTCTCAGCAAAGCAAACTTGTCGCGAACCATAGTGGTGTCGGCGGTGCCCTGAGGATTTGGTGAGTTGAGCAAGTCAACGGCGGGTGCAGGTGGAAGCCGAGTGGCTTGGTCATATATATCACCATGTCCATTCACCAACTTAGACGACCCAGCCTTACAAACAAGCAACACTTCAATTGTTGTACGTAAAACTACGTGAGGCAGCAGCCAAGGAACAGAAGCAAGCGTACCTTAAACTACGGCATGAACCGGGACCTGAATGTGCGTGCCTCGCAATTACATTAGCTTCATGGCTGAACGGGTGCTAGCTGCAAAGGCAACAATACGAGTATTCATGCGGAAAAGATGAGGAGATTGACATCGGAATTATGAAATATTACATAAGCCGAGGACTCGCCCAAATTCTCCAAGCCCAAGCCAGGCTGCTAGCAACAAAGATACAGTTAACCTATATTCCAGGACGCGGGGTATTAGGGAATATCAAAGCTCGCGAAATATAGACCAACGCACTGCAAAGCCCTACGATCAAGGCACAACTTTGAGTCCAAGTGTACGCGCGCTCCCAATTACAGATCCCGCGATTGCCTCCAACTGTATATGTTGCATGTGCTCGTCCGTAGCCTTTATTTTAGCAATCTCATAGATATGCTTCAGACTGACAGTCCCGACGAGGTCGTGGCCAGGTCTGGCCGTCCCCTTTTCAATACCGGCTGCCTTTTTTAAAAAGTACGAGGTCGATGGGGTTTTTGTAACGAACGTGAAGCTTCGGTCTGGCTGCACAGTGATAAGAGTGGGGGTAGGTATCCCAGGCTCCATGTGGACCGTTCGGGCATTGAATTCCTTGCAAAAGTCCATGGATTTGACACCACGCGCGCCGAGCGCGGGGCCGACAGGAGGAGTTGGTGCGGCTTTTCCTGCTGGCACGATGAGGCGCTGTGTGCCCATACGTAAGTTTTATACCATTATCTTGACGATCACAAGGGCACATACTACGATCTGAGCTTTTGTGAATTTGGACATGGACCGAGTACAGTTTGGGAGACTGGTCACGTTATCCGCCACTAGTCATGTGATGTGACCCAGCGCACTGACCGAAGACAGTGTACTTGCCTTCAAAAGCAGGTTGCGTGTCCTTAAAAAGTAAAATATGATGTACGTCAACGTGGCAGAAGCGTGAGCCTCGCATAATGCCGAGAAATGAGCGGGGAACAACGTAAATGCGTTGACATTGTGATCGGTGCGAGTGAGTTAAAATAATAACCCCAGTGGTCTCATCGGATGGGGAACACCGTCGGTTGCATGAGGCGCGATCTGACAGACCGCGTGTATGGGGTATGATTATGGCGTGCAACACAATTCTTGAAAAAGCACCGCTCCGAGGCAATACCAACTGAGCACAAAATTTCAGACCCGACGGACTAGATGCACTTGCATAGTTCAATCCGAGATGCACTCAGGTACAATGTGCAATACGTACGTGTAATCAGGCCGGGTGGTTAATGGAAATGAAGGGTTTGCAATGTTTCATATACTTTACCCCACCACCAACGCCGATGGCGATATAATTACGGACCGCGTGTGTGATTCGCGCAACATCTGCGTTCCGGCTAGTGAACGTGGTGGCTCGATGTTGCTCCCCTTCCTCGCACGATCGATGTTGATCGACCAGGCGTTCAGGCAAATGCGCTGATATAACGCCCGGAGAGATGCTGCAGCCGGTCGCTTTTACGGAAGAAACGGGCGTGAAATGATACGGCAGAAAGACACGATGTGCTTGGAGCGTGGCAAGCACAGAAACCCTCGGGAAGGGCATGACCGGGTATTCAGAAGCAAGGCCCAGACCTGTGCGTGCGGCGAGCGAGGAGAGTCGTGTAGAGTCAGGTGACGATGCGGTGTACGCGCCCCAAAACGCGGCACACGCAGAGCGGGGTGCGCCGCACGTGTCGGATATCGGAAGACTAACCGGCGACGGCAGTCAGTGCGATAACGGCACTCGATTCAGCCTGGGATCTGGGCGTTGGGACGAGCATGGTGTGACGTACTTGCACGCATCATCGATCCAACGCCAGGCTGCTTTTGAGCACGTCCCCCTAGATGCTAAGTTTGTGGTGGCGATGCCTCAGAAGGTGCTAGGCCTTGCGAAGGAGAGCCAATTAGGCTCGCATAAACCTGGCTTGTGGGAAGCAATCATGCTTCATCATACCGATATGGCTACAGCCTACCGAACCACGTTCCAAAACCACGCACCTCCACAATTAACCCTACGGGCGGCCCAGGAAAGCCATGGGCGTGTCGGAGTTTTCCTGACCGCATACCTGGTTGTAAGTTTAATAAAGTCAATCGCCTAAATTGCGCGTGACACGAGATGAATCGGCGGGGTAACGCAAGCTTCACGGGATGGGTACCGGGTGTCGGCGGCGGAAAAGCGACAAAGAGCGCACAGAGACTCGGGCGATAGCGACGGCATGTGGCGGGCATGCGGCGTAAGGGAGAAGGGCACAATATTTTCCTGCGGTGCACTGGGTTGTGAGTTGGGCAGCAGCTGAAAGGCGGAAGCCTCCAGACGATTGGTCACGACTAGACGCGCAAGGAGCGCGACGAGGGGATTTGGCGGTAGAACCTGTGTGAGGGGTTGATGAGATCTCTCTTGCGGACTGCAAAACGACATGCGCTGCTTCTGGAGGCACGCCTGATCTGCGAGGCGGGCTGGGGCTGTCCAGGGCTCGTGTCGGTGCTCGGCAAAGCATCAGCAGACCGGAAAAGCTGCAGCTGGCAGAGGGCGACTAGGATATGTGCAACGTTGTGGAGCAGCGTGAAAGACACCAACAGGAGATACCGATTCGCGCGCAAAAACGAGAACCCGTAGAGACGCGCGTGTTGATTGCACGCCTGAAGACGGTCGACCTGAACTAGCAACGAGAAAGCAAGCGCAGAAAACGGAAGAGGCCAGGAGCGCGCCGGGCGAACAACAGAGCGACAACAGGGGACCAACGTCGCGCGCTCATCGGCGCGTTCCAATGTCCCGCCCTTTGTCTGAGCGGACATGGTTTGGCGAGTCGGTCCTGCGGGCGCTCCTTGCCACATCTGGCAAATCGTCGCGGGTGTTTGTGTCTTCGGGGTAAGCGCCGCCGCTGAGTCAGCGTGGGTCCGCCAGGGGGGGCGCGAGTGGCCATATATAGGCTGGGATCCAGGGCGCTCAGGGGCTGTTCCCCGCGGCACGGCCCCTGGGTCGATCGCGCAGTGCGCCCGGCCTGCGCCGCCAGCGCGCACTCCTTTCTTCGTGTTTGTTCATTTCGCACCAGCTTGTTATGGCAGCTGCGGGCGGGCGCGCTGGCGGATCGACGTGGTGGCGATCTTTGTGGCCACCACTCAGCCCCCCTTCCCGGTCGCCATCTCGACTGCTTTCTTTCTCCATCCTTTCGCACTCAGACCTGATTGTCCTTCGCGTGTTGGGTTGCGTGTCTGCCTTGTCATTTCGCTCCAGGCTTCGATCGCGCTTTGGTGGCATGCATGTGTCAGTTACCGCGCATGTTGTTCATCTCGCCTCACCGCCCCGGCTCCCGGAAGCATGTTTCTGACAGTTTCTCGGCCCATACTCCCAACTCCTACTCAGCAAGCGTTTAGATCCTTTCACTCGCCCAAGCAACGCGCTCCCTAGCAGATCTTCCTATCATGCGGCATGGCTGCTCCGCTGACATGGTGACTGTGCGCATGCCCTCCGACAATGTCTGCTTTTTCTGCCATTTCAAGTCACGCATCTTCCAAGGCCGCCCGAGCCTCGAGGTATAAAACTCGTGTTCAGGTGCTTCCCACCTCTCATTGCAACCCAGCACTCCAACCGATCCTCTTCATACTACACCAGCTACCAGTTTCATCCCTATCATCCGCCCTTGCACTCCGCCCTTACTGCTTTCATCTCACGCAATGGAGTCTCAAGTTCTCTCGTGGACCTCTCAGGACCCCCGCGAATCCAGCCTCTTCACCACCCACTGGGGCGTCCTCTATCGTTTCACCACCGAGAGCACCGCCGGTCGTATGGTCACCACTCTCCACAGGGCCATCCGCCAAGGCAAGGAAGACCGTGTCGCAAAACTGGAGTGGTAGGTCAATCCCACTCGTGGTTTCACTCACTTGGCTAAAGCATACACCCTGTTTGGCTACTAGGGCACCGAACGGCGGCCTTGGACGCGCTGTGATCGGTGAGTTTTAACCTTCCCTCGGCTCATGATGTATCCTTTACTTAATTGGTGCTTGGTTCAACAGGGCGTCAGATCTTCCCGATGGCAGACCTCGTTCGCCCCGATGGCGGGTTTGGTAGCCGGTCAGTCTAAGTTTTGCACCAGATCCATACATGTGTTCTAACTCGATGCGCACTCAGCACATTCAACGGGCCCGATGGTTACCCATACAAGTGGACTCCAAGCACCGATAGCCAAGACCTTTTGGTGAGCAGCGTTTTCCTTTTGAGGCGCTAACGCGCCACAAAGAGTTGCCGCTTATGTCTCGATGAATGCGCAGTTGATGGACTCGCGCGGCAACGTGATCGCGTTCTACCACCCTACGCCTGTGCGCAAGTTCAATGTTGGCGAGGTCCATGGCGAAATGCATTTCTTGACGGGCGCTGGCGCTGGCACGGTGCTCCACCCGGTATGTACTTTGCCACTTTCCCCAATTCCAAACTGACCCCTTTTTCAGCCCTTGATGGACATGGTGTGCGTCACTGCACTTTTGTACAGGTTGGTCTCGATGTACAACCTGTAAAACTCGCTCCTCCAATATGCTGCCCTGTTTATCTCTCAGTCTCCCTGTGCGCTGTAAAAGGTTTTGGCTTGAGACTTAGCCCTGTACTATATTGTTCTGAATCTCCTTGCAATGAAAAATCTCGGCCATTTTTATTCTTCAAACACTTGCTCATGTCTGGCCCTCATCGGGGTGTCGTCATCTTCGCCCAGATTAAACCTAGCCCAAGGTGCCGATCACTGGCGATCACCCCGGACAATGGAGAGCGAGTGACGGGAGTCTGGTGCTGTCATCTGTGGCAGTACGTCGAAGATGAGCTCTGAAACTCTCTCGTTGACAACGAGCGGTTGCGAAGGCGGTCGTGTCGCGTTTCCGATCTGGCCTCGTCGAAACGGATCAAAAGTAAAAGCCGAAATGCACTTTTGGCTGTATCGCGCGCATACACAGTAGCATTTACATCAGAGCTTGGCCCGTTCCTGTTCTACTGGTGCTCCCACAACGGTGTCCGAAATGGCGTCTGCGACTGCGATCACCCAGCGCGCGCCGTCCTCGGTTGCAAGCCAGTGGTCATCCTCTGTTTCAGTCGCTGGGTCGAACCCGCGCGCCTTGAGCAGACCATACACGTGCGATACGAGCTGAGGGCCTACACCCCCCGACGCGCGAAGGCTGGCGATGGCAACCGCGGATGTAAGCGTGCGTGACAGGTGCTCGTGCCCAGGCACATTCGAAAGCAGCGCGCCGTACTCGTGCTCCACGATCCAGCCTATGGGACAGGAACGAGCGAAATCAGCCGACGGAATGCCAGCTGCAGAGATACGACGGATCGGGATAATCACTCACCCGCAAAGTCTGGATGGTAACTCTTGAGCTTAGCCAAAAGCTTCTCGGTGTGTGGGTCGTATACGGACTTGAACAATTTAAGTCCGTTTTCCTGATTTGTAGTAGCACTGGCCTGGTTTCTGTTTGGAGATAACCCGAACACGGATGGATGGATAGATTAGTCCCACACGCATCGGGCAGCGTCTGTATTCTCTTAACCTTGGGTTCACGGTGGGCAGGGCGTCCTTCACGTCATCTTCGAGGGCCTGGTGCAAGCCTGCGAGGCCGTTTATGGTCTAACCCCACGACATACCACAAAACAAGGCATTAATCCCGCGCTATGAAGGAGAGATACAGGACCAATGGCGAAATGGCGACATACCTTGGGTACTCCCACGAACACGCCGCACTTTACACCAGCCTCGCGCATCAACGCCGCTGTCATAACTCGCTCGTTCAGGGGACCGGGGGCCGACGGATCGCCGCCAGCAGCGGGTCGAGTGGCAAATCGGTACAAGTGCCCAATTGAGTCGGGCGAGTTGATGGTAAGTAGGGTACCAGTCTAACCAAAATGCCTCGGATTAGTTTACCTCGTCTCGCAAACGACTCGGGCCACTCACCGCAACAGCCAGCCATGCTTTTTTCAGCTCTGGGGTCCGGGCGCTATCGCGTGTAGCTGCAAATGTTGTGTGGAGAGTAGGAAGGGGCGGAGAAGGAACAGCTGATGCGCCTCGAAGGTTGAGCAGATGCCGCAAGCCTTGAGAGAGTCGTGTGTTGGCCATGTGGTCTTGATTTGTCTGCTCGTCCATATCAATGAACCCAATTTTATGTGGTCCGAGGTAATGCGTACCTGTATGATGGTGGTGGTTAGGATAAGCCCAAGCTCCTGTGTTAGAGGCTCACGTTAATTATATGTTCCCATACACTGAACGACAAGATCCGGGTAAGTGCATCGCAACGGTGTTTTACGACCAAGCTGGCCCTAAAAATGTAACGGGAAACACTCACACTGCAGCCGGTGGTCATGTAACCCCGCAACGGAAGATCAGACTGATCAGTCGGGCCGAATTGCTGAAGGATTTTATTCATGTTCAAGATCATCACATATGGACTGAAACAACATCGCAATAAGTCAACAGAAAGTGTACAGTAGTATACGGGCTCGTTTATCATAGGCCACTTGTAACTTCTCTCTGTAAAAATGATACCAATAGACGAAACAAAGAGACAGTCGCTCAGGAGAGCGCGCAAAACGCAACATCCAGACGTGCGCAGGGGGATAGAAATACAACAGGCATAATAAATGCCTGGAAACGCAGAGTCACGAACAGGTAAGGCATCCAGATCGTCGCACATAGGCGCAAGTTTTGATCGACTCTCAACCTGAACCGATTCTGGGATATCGAGGCGAACCCAGGAAGCATAAACAGGCGTAGAGATATCAGCCGAGGATCAGTACCCGTATCCAGAGCGGGTTCGAGAGCCTCCAACTGCGCTGACTGGAGCGGTCGCGACACTGCTAGCCCCAGCCTGCGAGACACTGACAGGGATGCTCACGGGTGCTCCTGGCTGTCCACTATTGGAGCTTCCATGCGCGAGTTGAGTGCCGAGAGAGACTCCCCCAAGCCCGCAATCCCGATGGGCAACCACGATTGCTGATAACCTCGTGACCTCATCCCGCATGCCTAAAATCAAGGGTCAACATATGAGTGGAGCACCGTATCACAAATGGGCTTACCGGTCAACGTGGAAGTGAGGCGGTCATTTTCCGCCGTCAGATACTCAACTTTGGCCTGCAGTTGAGTGAGCCAGGCCTTCTTGCGCTGGCGACACTTGAGCGCAGCTGTGCATATGTTAGGTATATGCCGAGCTTAAAGTTCGAAATAGGCATACCTTGCCGGTTACGCTCCAGGAAGTTCTTGCGCTTCTCCTCCTCAGTCTCTGCCCTTTTCGGCTTAGGACCGGCTCTGGGATTGGTCTCCATCTCGTAAATTTCTCCTTCGGCATCGGAGTCATCTTGATCCATCCCGTCCCCACTCAGATCATCTTCATCGCTCTGCCGGCCTCGCTTAGAACGGGTGGGGCGGGTCTTTTTGTTCGAGGGCTTTGCTGGCCCACTGTCGGTGGATTTACGTTTGGCGTGTCCTCCAGGCAAACCACCGCTATTACGTTTCGCCCCGCCAGCATGATTAGCCGCCTGAGCGGCCTCTTCACGCTTCGTGAGTTCTTGGTGAGCTTGGCTCAACAAGAAAAGTCCGTTGGCAGCGGCGGCCGCGGCGGTATGAGCGGCGCCTGGATACGGGTCGGTCGGGTTGTTCTGGTACGAGTTGGGCGGGAAGTGGGTTTGGTTGCGCTGCTCATTTTGCTGGTTGTTGTTTTGCCCAAATCGGCCAGGAAGATGGGACATAGACAACGGGTGTGGCTGGTTTTGGTTATTGGTAGTCTACAATCGTGTCAGAAAAAAAAATCGCAGATCGGAGACGCTGCCTGCTCACCTGCGTCATGCTATTGACCAAAGCGGACAGAGTGCCAGGAGTGATGGTTGCGCTGGACCCGGGTACCATGTCAGCGCTAAGGGCGCCCCCGACGGTCATGCCGCTGGAGACACCAGACGTATGATTGGTCACCATCGCTAAAAAGGCAGCCGTATTTGGCGACGGCGGGGGGAAGGATACGGGCCCTCCAACGAGCGGGGTAAGACCTACGTAACCTTAGTAAGCGCGGATATGACGCGATCGGCAGCGTGAACGAACCAGTGCGACCGACATCGGGCGTGAGACCAGTACGAAAGGCGGGATGGGACGGATCCCAGCCACCCACGCCTGTAGCATTTCCGATCGATCCAGCACGTGCAGCCTGGTCCTTAGGGCCGTTGAGAAGGGCTGGAGAAAGAGGGCCACTTCGTAAGCTCCCTGAGAGGCCAGAGCTAGCCAAACCCCAGTGACCGAACGTGCTGGGCCCGCCCGGAGAAGAAAGCGATGCCAGGGGCGGCAAGATAGGCTTGGGCGTCTCCGGGCCATTGCCAACAGGTGGTGGGAGCGTGGTGCCGCTGGGAGCGGGAGAGGTGCGGCGACCCGGGCCAGGCGAGCGGTTCCCATTGCCCTGTACGTGGCAGAAGACTGAGAGCACGGCAACAAGCGAGATGAAAAACACTCACAATGGTGTGGACAGAGTTGCCAGAGCTGCGACCGAAAGACTGTTCAAACGGATTGGGCTCGAGGTCGAACGTGCTGCGCATCGGGGGGCGGGGCGGGGGGCGGGCGGCAGACGACAGTGCGGGGGCCAGGGCTGCGGATGCGGCCGCGTGGCGGTCATCGCCACTGGTGGGGGTGGGGGGACGGCGGGCGGGCGACGGCGAGCGGTTTTGCTTGGGCGACGGGGCAGAAGAGAGGTCGGTGGCCGACGAGGGCGCGCGCTCGGGCTCGGGCGGCGGACTGGGGTTTTGCTTGTTTTTGGGCATGACGAGCGGCGTAGACGTCAGAGTCGAGCGTAGTCGCACAGGGGGGATGCGTCAGACCACCGTTGCGTCACAGGGATTTTACGCCGTCACGTCATAGCCAAACAGCGCACGGTCCACCCGTCACGTGCCCGGGATCCCGCCGGGGCCTGGGCCCAACCGCGTCCATCTCGCAGTTGAGACTCCACCAAGCTGGGTGTATGCGCTGGTTTTTGAAGCGAACGGTTCGTGTCGGCCGCGGTGGCCTGGAAATGGGAGTGCCTCGAGCACACGCGGCGTTTCGGGGCGACCACCCTCACAAGACCGCCACCCCCAGACGTGGCTCAAAACTGAGCCAGCACCGGCAGTGCCTGCAACCCAGATCGGGCGCTGATCTACTCTATTCTCCAATTCACTCAACAGCCCCGGCTTTCATCGTGCGGTGTCTCAACCGCGGACGCGATTGACTCTCGACAAGTCCCCAGCTCAGTCCTGGGCTTTTCGTCTCGCAGAGGTCAACAAGAATTTCGGTTCTTAGGGAGCCCTGTAAATTTCCTGAGCCACTGTATTGCAAATCGGTGCCAGCACCGCAACGGTTGGATAAAATGCTTGATAAACAAGACCAGGGCATTAATAATCGCTGCCCCGCAGAATTCATCAAACCCTGTCGGCTTGCTCTCGAGTCGGCGCCTGGGCTCTTCATTCAGGTCGATAGTCTTTTCAACTGCACTATGCAGAAGCCCCAGTCAAGGACCCCCTAATTGAGTTGACATCATGCATTAAGCATGTCAAACTGGCGCATACATGCGAGGAAAATAGGGGTCGTTGTAGTCGCCGTCGCTGGCCGAGTCCTGGGTGGCTCCGGCCGCAACATTGACAATAGCCTTCACATCGCATCTGGACGTGCCAGTAAACATGTTCGCCTCTGTTTGCCTGTGTGCCTGTAGCCCCGTAGTACCTGTAGCCAGTCCGAGCCTGGTCGTGCGGCACAACGAGCAAAGGAGGAGCATGGAAGCGACATCGTGTTGAACGCTAAATGCAAACGCGATTTATCGATCTCGCAGACGCCCCTATAAAGGGCGCAAAGAAGTTTGAGATGACTCGTTGAATAGAGCCTCGAGGTAGAGTTCTTGGAGTTTGAACAACGTTGTCGTGTCAAGTTTTTGCGGCAAGCTCGCCTCGATAGTCCGCGACCTGGATCGAACTATGTCGACGTCCAGCCCCTTGAAAAGCTAGCTGCACCAAATTAGCACAAGCAGG
This sequence comes from Ceratobasidium sp. 414, assembly GCA_019616945.1. Lineage (NCBI taxonomy): Eukaryota > Fungi > Basidiomycota > Agaricomycetes > Cantharellales > Ceratobasidiaceae > Ceratobasidium > Ceratobasidium sp. 414. Next base: position 39,261 of record WSTK01000055.1, read on the forward strand.
CTATATGCGTGGCTAAACCTACGTAAATAGTACAACGGTATCCTATGACACTCCCGGATGCAAAATATGAACCAGAGCAGCCAGGAGACTTCAAGTGGGGACGGAGCTTAGGGGCACGTCCTCACAGACACTATCCCAGGATTTCATATCGACATGGCCGGGCCATTCACAAAACTTGCGCACCCAAACGCATTCGGGCATCACGTTATACTCCCCTTCCATGCGGGAATTGACTTAGCGGTCGTCCGTCTAAGCCCGAGCATCTCGCAGGACTCGAGGCAGCCGCCCGCCAGACACCCCCATGACACTTTGGGATTTGTCCAATAGAATATCCCGACACTTAACACCTTACACCGTGCGATCCGCATTGGAATTCATGACACAGCGTCCTCATTTATATGCATGAGCCAGAGCTTCAGTAGTGAGTTCAAAAATGGTTGCTTATATGCACTGCAATGTAACCCCCAGGATTGCGGCCACACTCGGGTTGCCCATCCCAAAAGGTCCTTTTGAACAGCCATTGCGGAAAGTGTTGTGTTATCTCGGGCCACATACTAACAAAGTACATGAGGATCACTATATCCTTCATCGCATGAACTTGTGCCCTTTGTTCTATTGGCGCTGGGAGCGAAGTCCAATCTCCTCATCTACAAACCTTACGCCCGGACTCCTGTTTGCAAACACGGAGCTGTAGTTTGTTGAGGCAAAGGGCGAAGGTGTATCGTGGGGGCCCCGTAAAGAGCGTGGGAGGAAGAAATAGAACGCAAAAATAGCCAAGCAGGTTCCCGCAACCACATCGACGAGATAGTGCTGTGTCAAGTACATGGTAGACCAATATAGGATGAGTGCATAGCACCAGATGTATCTGAATTAAAAAAAATCATGTTTATGGACTTGGCTTGTGAGCATGCTGTTTGGGGCACTCACCGGCGAAGCTGAGGGAAGAAGTGGCTAACAAATAACGCTTCGATGGTCGCGGAGCCAGAATGTAGACTCGGGAACGCCCCAAACACCAATGGCGATGATGAGAAACCATCTGTATAGCCGCTAGAATGGAACAATGCATCAATGCGGGCTAAACCGCCTGGATCACCGCGGATGGAGTAATTGGCTGGGGTTAACCCATAGATGAGCTCGTACCCTGTCAGAATTTATGTTGTCAATGCGAAGATTATAAGAATGTATAGAGTGGCTCACATGGAGGCGCGCATGGGAAAACAAGCTGGATCAACACGCCTGCGAGATTCATATATCCAAATGCTCGTGCCCATAGCTTCAGAGCTTCGTTGTTCCCCTTTCCTGCATTGCCCCGCCACAACCAGAGTGCAGCAGCGACTATAAACGGTGCAGTAAAATGGATGACACCATAGGGTAACCAGGCGAGTACGTCAAGAACGGGGTTGGTATAGCGAGTGAGAATGTCCGAAATATTTCCCCCGTATAAGACAGATTCCAGAGTGGGGAGAAGTGCGACTGAAATTTGGGGCCGATGTTCGGACGGTATGAACTGTGAGGCGTACCATGAAAGAGCCCAAACGAGTACAGGAGCTGCTGGAACAAAGAACTGGTTGGTGATCGGGATGACAAGGAGGATAATGGATAGAAGTGAGACCAATGGCTTGAGCAAGAAGGGTATGGTGGGCATAAGTATAAGCCAGAGCACCGCAAGGGCAGCGAGAAAGGCGTATTCGGCAGTTTCAGCCCAAGTGAACTTCCGATTGCGAAGTTTAGTAAAAGTCTCGGCAGGGGAGGTTGAAAAGTTGAGCTTTGAAACGGCGTCAGTAATGTCTTCAGACAGGTCCGACACAAATTTTGGGGTAGCCTTCGGCGCTGGTAAACGCGACATGAGGAGCGTGCCTAGCTGAACAAGCCTCCAAGCGGGGTATGAAGGGGAGGAGAATTAGCTGCGGGCTGGGCCTTATAACGGCTAGAATGCAGGCACCCCGGGCTCAGCTCGGCCTCGCATGCCAAGCTGCCAATCGGGCGTGTGTTGCTATCAAGTGTCGTAGCTAACCATGGGACCTCACGGAAGCTAGATGCTTTCTGGGGTGGGGATTTGCCTCATGCAGCGGGGGCCGGCCGGCGCTCTTTAATTACATTTTGTCCCCCACAATCGTGGCACAAACATTGGCACGACATGCTCGTAACGCGGAGGTGGTCGAATAGGCGTTGACTGTTTTGTAATGCAATCATCCCAGACAGAGCAAATTGTTGTTTAGGATTAGATATGTATTAGAGTCAACAATCCCAAACCGAGACACGTCCACTCTATCTAAGGATCAACCGAGCCGATTTGAGGTGATCTGATGCGAGGGCTGGCTCTGCCAGACACCTCAGGATCACCCACAGGGGGTACCAGTTCCCCAATGGCATGAGAATAACTCGCCCCTCTGGAATGTCCAAGATCTCCCGAGTCTATCTGCCTTGCTCGCTCCTTACCCCGCACATCCTCTGATACCCTCCGACCCGACTGCGGGACAAACGTTCTCGGCGTCCCATTTACTGTCGTCCCAATTGGGCTCCACCCCTCGTCTACCCGCTCATCCGCGCGTATCAATGACGCGATGGACGCCGTATGTCGGTGCGCACGTTGATTCTTGGAGGACCGGCCCACCCCCGACCCGCGAGGAAGGAACGGCATGCCAGAAGTAGGGGTTTGTGACGAGGGGCCAGCCTCGCCGTCCCCAGACCGGCGTGAGCCAGAAGACGACGCTGGCGAGCCAGAGCGCCATGGTCCGCGCTCTTCGTCATATTGCTCGTGTTTAGACCGGCCGCCGCGCCCGACACCAATATGACCCTGGCCTGAAGCACCGTTGGCAAACACTGAACTCATCTTTGTCGAGGCAAAAGGCGAGGGAGAGTCGTACGGCGTGCGTAGGGTGGGCGGAAGGAAGAAGTAGAACGCGAACACCGTTAAGCAGGTCCCACCAACCACGTCGATCAGGTAATGGTGCGTCAGATACATGGTAGCCCAGTACAGCAAAGCTGCGTAACACCAAATGTATCTGGCTCGCTTGTCAGTTTGTTTGTCGCGATCTAGCTCGACTGAGAAAAGCCCACCGGCGAAGTTTTGGGAAAAAGTGGCTAATGAACAGTGCCTCCATGGTTGCACAGCCCGAATGCAAGCTCGGAAAGGCTCCAAACACGACGGGAGATACAGAAAATGTGTTCGCGTAGCCGTTGGAGTGGAAAAGTGCGTCGATGCGTGCCAGGCCGCCTGCAGACCCACGGATCGAATAGTTGGCGGGGGTCAGGCCATATATAAGTTCGTACCCTAGTCCAGGCGAGAATCAGTTACCGAGATTGTGATGTTTGCATGAACTTACATGGAGGAGCACACGGGAAAATGATCTGGATTATTACCCCAGCTAGGTTCATGTACCCAAACGCTCGCGCCCAAAACTTCAAAGCCTCGTTATTTCCCTTCCCAGCGTTGCCTCTCCACAACCAGAGCGCAGCAGCGACCACGAACGGCGCAGTAAAATGGATGACACCATAGGGTAACCAAGCAAGAACGTCAAGAACGGGATTGGTATAGCGAGTAAGGATGTCGGATATGTTACCGCCGTATAGGACGGACTCCAGTGTAGGAAGAAGCGAGACCGAGATGGATGGTCGCCACCCGGCTGGTATAAACCGCGAAGAAAAGAACGTGATGACCCAGGCGAGCACCGGGGTGGCGGGGACGAGGAATTGGCTGGTAAATGGGATTATCAGGCCAGTGGCATATAATATCGGGATGAGAAGTTTATAAGGGAAGGGCGGTGCGGTCATAATCGTCAGCCAAAAGGTCGCGAGGATAGTAAGGAATGCATGTTCCGCAATTTCAATCCAGGTAAACTTGTGGGCGCGGAACTTGGCGAATGTTACGGAGGGCGAGAATGAAAGGTTGAGTTGCGAGGCAGCATTGAGAAAGTCCTGGTAAAGGTACCACGCAAAGCGGGGGACGCCGGGCCTTCGCGTTGGAGAGGGCGGCATGGAGAGGATGCTGAGATGGTGGGAGTTCCGTTGGGGGTCCTTGGCTGATTGGATTTTACACAGGGTCCTCGGTCACCAAAACTTATAATAAATTCAAGGGCCAGCATCAACTTATAATAATAATGTGCGATGTGGGTGACATGTTACATTGATTGACGAACAGACGCGCTCATCCAGTAATCGCTTGTAGTGCTGACCTTTGCCCAATTCAATACGCTCCAGAACCTCTTAAGGTACTCCTCTTTGCCCCACACACCGTACCCACTCGACACCCATGCATGCTCGTTGACAGATATACAGAACAACGGGTTGAGAACGCTGCCGATTTTGGTAAAGTCGATTACTAATGAGCGAGTTAAGATGTCTCTTGAATTGTAGGCTGGTATTTGTGTTGTGATTAGCCGCATTTGAGGCGTACGCGACTTGTTGCCCGATGCGCCTTGTACACGGGGTGCAGTGGCACCAGAGGCCGGAGATGCTGCAGGAGGGGGGCTTGTAGGAGGTAGAGTCCGGGGATCTGATGCTTCGCCCACAACGGGAGTGTAGAATGGTGAATGATACATCCGATTACGGACGAGGACGGTGCCGTGTCCAAACGTTGGAACAACCCCTAGGGCTCCATAAGCGTCCTGGACACACCAGACCCACCCGGAGGAGCTCATCCCCAGAGCTGCGGCGGACATAGTGGACTTCAGGTGACCAACCGTGCCAAAGTCGGTGGCAATACGGTCCGTGAGAGCGGGAGAGATCTCATCTTCATGTGAGGATTTGCCAGATGGAGGTTTCTAGTAGGGTAATCCCTGGTTAATGAAAGTTGTATGCAAGGCAGAGGTTGAGGTTCGTGCTCACCAGGTTATCCAGAAAGAAGCTGTTGTTTAACGCCTGGCTCGCGTACATAAATGCGAGGCTATTACTTTTCTGAGCAGCAGTGCTGGTCACAGTCTGAATAACGCTTTGTTCCTGTAACTCGGTGTCTAAGGAGTTCGCGTGACTAAATTGTTTGTAGCATGTCATCGACGCCACTCACCTTTGACCTCTTCGTTTAGTCTGTCCAGTAATCCCTCCTGCCAATCCACTGCGATCACTCTGAGACCCTCTGGAGTGAGAAAGTCGCCAAGACCGTCCTCTATGGGGTATTCCAGAGCTCTTCGCTGGTGTAACTGCCTTATTGCAGCCCAGCCCGCAGATTTTGGGACTCGGGAAGCAGAGCTCACGCTCGTCGGTGTGCGCAGAGCGCGAGCTAGATATCGAATCATGGTATCTCCGAACCAGAGGCTAGCACGACGTCCCGCCAGCACACCTAGCTAAAGCCGCGAGCGAGAGCCCAGTGATCAGGGCAACAGCGAAAATGTGCTGAGATAAATGATTACCGCCGACAGGGACTTGATCGGTCACGTGCACCACCCACCACGTAGACTGCACAGCGCAGCACTTGCCTCCAACTCTCTCACTCACTATGCCTCCCAAAAAAATACTCGTTACGCCGACTGGTGCTACCAGCACGACCTCCGCATTCCAGCAGCTGTGGAAGTCTTACCAAAACGACACACCTGACCGCCTGAAGCTCGTTGACGCTTTCTTGGTCTTCATTATGGTTTCTGGGATTGTGCAGTTCCTGCATTGTGTGCTGGTAACGAACTTTCCCTTCAACGCGTTCTTGGCCGGGTGAGTAGCATGTTGAATTGCCCATGCGTGCCTGCCGCCACGCACCTATCGTTCCCATGGCTAAAACGTACCGTTGTAGCTTTGGCAGCACCATCGGGCAATTCGTCCTGACTGCATCGCTGCGGTCCCAAGTAAACCCAGAAAACCGCACACAGTTTAAGGATGTGTCACCTGAACGGTACGCATTCTCACCTCACTGTCACCTAATAATGCTGGAACTTGCACCTTAGAGCGTTTGCCGACTTTTGCCTGGGGTCTATAGTACTTCACTTCTTTGTGTTTAATTTCTTGGGGTAAATGCACGGTTGAACTCCCGCTTGCGAATTTGTACTTGCAGTGCTTTCATTGAGTTGGTGATGATACATAAGGTCCAAAATAATCATGGCAGCTTGTTGAACCGACCAGTAGCCAGTACAATGATCATGGTGCTGCGCTCGTTCGTAACGGAAACACTTGCGGGCGCGAGAGAGCAATTCAACGCTTCCTCTCGAAATAATCGGAGCGCTGTGTCCGCATTTAGCTGCAAGCTAGAGATAAAAACATACACACGACTCACCCCAAACATAACTACTGCAAAGTCGAATGTGTATTCTTCAAATGGATCGATGATGAGCGAACCGATCCCGGTCAGCACGTTAGCATATGATATACGTACCTCCGAATTCCAAGTACGATCGGACAAGTTCTACGGGCAATGAAGTAAGAAGGTAAGTATGTACCGTGTTCGAGAATACTCACGACGCAAGTCCTTGTTGCGGATTCTTCCAATGGCAGGACTAATACACAAGCGTTGAGCTAGATGAGTTAGGGTTATTGAACTGGGGCTACAACTCACGTCAAGCCGGTAGATCGCTGTATGCCAGCAAGAAAGGCAGAGATGAGTGCAGCATCGATACCCAAGCGGAATAATTTGCCCAACATGGTGGGATAGCAGACAGGATATGGGCGAGGTGGATGTGGCAGGGAGCACGCAACGATCAAGCGCTTACGGGGGAATTTGAAACAAAGTCTCTGTTGTTTGGGCTCGACACCTCCACAATCGAGCGGCGTTAGAGTATGTCGCAAGAAACGAACACCCAACCAGCGGCAAACGCTACGACGGGCACGCTGCACCAGCCGACCCCGTCAGCAGCCCCGCGGCCCATCGCGGCGGCGAGCTCGCCGGCGACAAGCTCGACGCCTGCGACAGGAGCCGCGCAGGTCACTCCCTCGCTCAACACTATCCAGGCAAACCTCTCGAATTTACTTAGGACGCCAGCGTCGGCGACACACTCGGCGCAGATCGCGGCGGCCCTTGCGCCCCATATGTCTCAGATTATGAACCTGGCAAAGCAGGGAACTTTGACGGAGAGCCAGATGGCCCAGGTACGTCCTACGCGCTTTTGTCCTGCGTGAGGTGCTTACACGTCGCGTGGGCTAGCTGAAAACGCTCGCGGGAATCGTCGCTCCAGCTGGTCAACAGAGTGCTGCCGGAGCAAACGCTGCGCGACCAGCAGCGACGAACGCGCCGCCCCGACCAGCGGGAACCCCACAGGTATTTAGTTATGCTACCAATATAATTACAAATCCCACAATGGAGATTATAGCCCGCTGCCACTATGCAAGCTATCGCAGCAAAGGCTGCAACGACAACGACGGCGACACAGTATCCTACCACACAACAGTCATGGAATCGACCGATGCCTGTACTTGCCAACCAAATCCTTCCACAGTATACCCCTACCTCATATCCTGCCCAGCCCGGTCCCGCGCCGGTTCCCCGCCGAGTGCTGCGAGAACTCGTCTATGGATTTGAACCAGATGTGAGGGTTGACGAAGACGCAGAGCAGGTGAGCAACCTATTTATTGGTGGGCGACGACAACTAATTTCTCTACTTGCAACAGTTTTTATTGCAGGCAGCAGATGATTTCATCGATTCAGTGACCCAATTTGCGTGTCGTGTGGCCAAGCATCGAGGTTCTGACACGCTCGAGGTCAAAGATTTACAGCTCCATCTCGGTGAGCGCTCTATAAACTTGATATTCTTTCAAGCCTAACTCTATACCTCAGAGCGAAATTACGATCTTCACATCCCGGGTTTCGCGACAGATGATACACGAAATAGCGCCGCGACCACCGCACAAGGTAAGCACCACAACCACATCTTACATTGCCCACCTCACCATCTTCTACCACCCCAGCATCCATTACCTCCGCAATCTCAAAACCAATCGCGCCACTTCCCGCTGCTCGAAAGAGCCGCCACCGCGCTACTGACCCTGCGGCGCTTCGTGCGTCGCGTCTGGCTGCAGTCCGAGACGCAGCATCTCGACCTGGTTGAGATATCTCTGCGAGTAGCCCAGTGGCCGAGAGTGTACAGTCCTTGCTATACGTTGGTGCATAGATATGTTGTATGAGTGGGATACATGTTCATCTGCCCTTTGTTGCTTTCCTATGACATTGTAGTTGTAGTTTAATCTATTGAGCCTCCGATTGCTAGAGTTAACGACGAGCAAACTTTTGTTATACAGTATTGAATAGACATCGAGACATTGGGGCAAGGCAAGAAACCGGGGGAGTTTTCAGCCAGGGTGTTGCTATATTATTCAGTTGGCGCCTCATGTCTATTAGGCGGCTTTCTCGGTGCTGTTAGATAACGTGCCAGGCGGCGTTCGCTCGTACGGGTTGGGTTGTTTGATGGCACCCGCAAAGATATTCGCAGTTTGCTCCTACACCCGAACAGCAATTTAGAGATAGCCCCCAAGACATATAACACGTGAACACACTCACAGTATATGGGGGATAGCGGATCGTGAGATGAGGCTCGGCCCTAGATATAAAAAAAGTTAAGCCAAATTCAGGAGGGCTTTGGGTTGTAGGGGCCTCTTACTCCTTTGGAACATCTATCGAGCTACGCAGGTGAGTGAAGCCGTCGAAAGTGTACTTGCCACCCTGGTACCCGTACCCACTCGCCCCGACACAACCAAACGGAAGGTTGGTGACAGCGAGTTGCTGGAAAGTGTCGTTGAATACGACCGATCCAGACAGCGTCTCGTTGATGAACCTATCCTTGAGAGCAGAGTCGGCGGAGAAGAGGTAAAGAGACAGAGCGTGGGGCCTAAATGGCGGATCAGTGGACGCGAAGATGAGAAATAGGTCAAGAGACATACAGATCGTTGATAAAGTTGAGAGCGTCATCCATGTCCTTGACAGGGATGATTGGGAGGATGGGCCCGAATATCTCGCTAATGTGACTCGGTTAACCCGGTTGAAAGGCCTAGGTGCCAAACACAAAACTTACCTCTGCATCAAGACGTCCCGACGATCGTCCAAAATGACGACGGTAGGTTCTACCTTGAGCCTTGTTTCGTCAACCTTGCCCCCAATGACAATCTTGCCTTTAGTGTCGGCAAGCAGCTTCTGTTGCCGGGCCAGGTGTGCGCAATTGAGAATCGAAGAGTAGGTAGCAGACTCGGCCAGAGCTCCGTCGGGATAAAACTGATTCAAACTATCCAAGCAACCAGTTAGCGTCCACCACCGCGCACCGACAAACAGACGCTTACACTGTCTTGAAAGCAGCAACCACTTCGTCGACCTGACTCTCGTGGACAAGCATATAATCCGCCGAAATGCATACCTGGCCAGCGTGTTGAACCTTTCCCCACATAATGCGACGTGCAGCACGAAGAACATACTCGGGGTCGTCGGCCGGTACATTCGGATCTAGGGTCACCGCGCATTTACCTCCCAGTTCGAGCGAGCACGGAGTGAGGTGCTTCGCAGCAGCGGTGGCAACAATCTTCGCCACGGTGGCGGAGCCCGTGTAGAAGATGTGGTCCCATTGGAGCTCTAACAGTGCGGTGGTTTCGGGGACGCTTCCGTTCACGACCCGGTAGCATGCCTGGGGGTAGAATTAGGGCGGAGGTTTACGCTAGTGACACAACGGAGATGACTTACAGAGTCAAGATATTGAGGGAGGAGTTCGGCCAGAAGATTCGCGTATGCGGGAGTAAGCTCGCTTGGCTTGACAACTGCGCAGCATCCAGCAGCAATGGCACCCGTAAGAGGCTGCATTGTCAAGATGCATGGGTAGTTGGAGGGTCTAGGCAAAACTCGATTCAGTATACAACTTTGGTTTATAAAACAACACTTTGGCGTACCCGATGACGAGGACGACGCCTTTGGCGGCCTTGTAAATGCGTGGCGCAAATGGCTTCCACATGTCGTCCGTCTGGACCTCGGTGGGCGTAGCCCACTCGCTCACCTCGCGGGCCGACTTGAGCGCGCCATTCACGACTGCGCCGATCTCAGCCATGTAGACCTCGAGTGCGGGCTTGCCGAGGTCCTGGTGGAGCGCGTCGGTGAATCGCTGGGCGTTGTCCTGGAACATGTACGCGAGTTGCGCGAGCTGCTTTTGGCGGTACTCGACTGGCCGGGGGACGCCTGTACGGAACGAGGCGCGCAGTGCTTGTCGATAGTCAGCATAGTGCGCGATGGGAGTTGACTTGATTTCAAGGGGGGTTGCAGAGGGCATGACAGTTATCTCAAGGGAGGTTTGGCTGGGGTCGGTCGCCGGTTGCTCTGTGTGTTATATAGTCTTCTAGTGTACAGAACCTTCCGCACCGGGTGGCTTGGCCCATCGCGATCAGATGATACTGGTCGTTGTCGCGGCGAGGCACAACCACTCGTAAGGGATAGTTCGAGAACGAGCGCCTTGTGATCTGCCGCATCCTGCACACAAGGCACAGGAGAAATGGGAAAGATAGGCGCTTGACAGCTCAAAGGCATCCTCTAATACGCCAGCCGCAGACTAGTAGATTTTCGCATTGGACCGAACAGCACACAGTCAGCAAAAACTTGTAACCAGAGCATTTGCTCTGAGGGTGCTGTTAGATTCAGCAAGTATTAAGGCTGCAAATGGCCATCCTGTTCCAAATGAATGGTGTGGTGGTTGGCTTTGTTACAGATCCACGAGGAACACCAAGCGACCAGCCTTCTTCCGGTTCACAAAGGAAATTCTCTACTCCCCGCGAGTGGGATGCGGACGCAAGAAAACCGATGACTTGCCTTATCGTGCCCTGAAATTCTGTCCTCGGCATACGGACAACATCATAGGTATTGCTGGTTGAATACAATAAGTGTGAACGGATTCCTTCGTTTGACCTTCATTTGACACTATGGTAGATACACTACAACAACAGGCGAAAGGAAATGGCATCTTGGAGCAGCTTTCATGATTTGGCCGTCTGTTTAGTTGCCAAAAGTGCGCATAAGGCGGCTTCACAGGTGACGGTTAGCATTCCATCACTTGTGTGCGAAACTGGCTGACATACCTCCGACGCCACTCCCGTCCTTGGCACGTCCAATCTTGATTTGTTCTTCGACTTCCTGGCCGACCAAGATCCTAAGCGATTTGCGGAGCCGTTCCTCAAAGTTGGGATAAAACTCGAACAAACTATGCACGGTTAATGACGAAACGGTGGACAGTTCGGGAAGCCTGCGTACCTTCCGTCGATCCCTACGGAGATTGGGGGCTTGGCTTCGGTTTGCCTCACGGTAGCAGCTACTGCTACACCGCTCAGCAGTGCGGCACGAGTGCCGACACACTGGCATGCCCATCGTACGATCTCAAGATCAGAGTGCTTGATCCAATTCTCCTCCACCTTCAGCTCCGTGATTAGGGTTTGTCGCACCCCGCTTAGATCCGCAGACGTGTCTGATTCGACTGCAGACATGAGCGCGGAGTCAAGGCCGTAGTGCTTGTTGAGTTCCGGAGTAGAACGTCCGGAGAAGAGCATGTTGTTGTCTATGAGATAGAGCAAGATGTTGCGCGTAATCTCTCCAAGGTCTACCAGCAAATGTAAGTGATGCGTAGTGGCATAGACAAGAGTACCCACACATCCCCGAAATGAGTTTCTCAAAGCATTGGAACCGGCTAAAGGTATATGAGACACGGTCTAGTGAGCTTGGAAGAATCTACTTACGGGTTAATACTCTCGCGATCCAGTTTGTTGTCGAATGGTGTTACATCAAGCACCGTACGCTGAAACACAAGTTAAGCATTGCCCTAGCCACTCATAAAGCCAGCTCACCTCATTGTCGAACGCACCCCACTCCGTGTTCACAATCATGACGTCCGACTTGACCTGAGAAAGAGTGTTGCCCAACTTTGTAAAGCTAGAAGTTTTCTCAACAAAGGCTCCGTTTGTGCCAGTTCCGAAGATAGCCCCCAAGAGGCAGCCGCCAGTAGCGTAGGCGTGGGAGAGGAGAGTGCCGACAGTCTATAGACGTATAATATGCAAACAGCTTGTGGGTGTTTAAACGAGCGACTTACGTCGTTCACCAAGGCAGTACACTTGACGTGTAAGTTCTTGCGATCAAGCGCGTCTTGCAACAACTGAACGACGTCATTGCCGACCGCACCGGTAGCAGAGAAACCTTTGGTCCAGGTGAGAATTTTACCCCTGTTGAGAGCAGTTTGTTCGACTGGGAAACTATATCCGGACAGTTAGAAGTGTAGAAGCAACCTGTTAACCTGGGCTTACCTGAATGTTAGCCCAAGGGACAGGACGTCGGCCTCAATACTTGCCGCATGACGGGACTCGTTCACGAAAGCGTCCACACAGCTGGCGATGTAGTCTGTGGTGTAACCGTGACGACCACGTTCCGAATGCAAAGCTAACCCTACTCACCGAACAAGGCAGTCGCGGTGCCAGTCTTGAGTTCCGTCGAGACCTTGAACTTTTGTGCTCGGAGGTCGAATTTACCGTTGCCGTACAACACAACCTCGCAGACACGCCTGAGAGAATATTAGATGAAATCTAAAAGGCCTCTCGGTGGGGAACGTACAGGTTGGTTCCACCAAGATCGACAGCCAAGAATGTTCTACGGTGACGGAGGTCAAATCGGACTTTGCGAGGAAGATAGGCCGCGCATATATCCACGTACCCTGTCTCTGTCCCGTTCGGGACGCTGGTCACAAACGTGGGAATCATGGCCATGGCTTCCCCGTACTTGCTGTATCCAGTTCGGAAGTCTGCTATGAACTTTTCTCCGATGGCCTTGATCTTAGCCTCGCTGAGGAAAAACGACGCCTCGATGCCATCCAAGATCTTGCGAGTCGCTTCGGGGATTGATGACGTCTTGGTTGGTTCTACCGGCGCCATGGCGGGATCGAGACCTAATCAAAAGGGGGCGACTTGGTTGGGCGGTGGACTAGTTGAGCTTAAGCCAGAGTGGCTCACGGTTCGAGAGGCTGGGGCTGGGGGGACTCGGGGACAAGGTTTTTAGTCTAGTTGCCGAGTATTAATATTGAACACCCCTGTCGTAGAGCTCTAGCTTACAAGAGTTGAATCTGATCCTGCTAGGTGAGCGAGCAGTAGAGGTGGGCTGGGCGTCAGTTGTGTGCGATGGTCGCAGTGTGGCATATTATAAGGACGTGCTGATCTTAGGAGTCACCGTGGGAAACTAGACCAAACGTGAGCTGTAACCTCAAGATTACACCCACACAGGAAATCGATCGGCTTGGATCTTTCACACTCGATATTAGACACCTCATTCTTCGGAGAAAGTCAATGACGGCCCGTAAACAGGCACAGGAGTACAAAACTAGACATCATGCTAGATGGATTTATAGATGGAAGACAAGACAGCCGGCACCGAGCCGCACAGCGAGCTCGCCACACAGTCCAACAATTCGGCCGTCGAAGTCGGGTCTTGGTTGCAACTGAGTTCGTCCGGGCGTATGATCGCATCTTCGGTCAAACCCTCACGACTCGTCCTCTGGCAGATAGGTTTGGTCGTACCACCGCATTGTCTCGTTCCAGTCACGTTTTCTCCGTCGGCGCAGCGAGAAATAACGCGTCCCTCTGGCCCAAAGTCCCTGTGTTCGGCCCTTGTCCGCTCCTCCCTTGGTATCCCAACGTGGCCCTGGCGAGCTCTGAGTTGAAAAGAAGGTCTCGGGGTTTGCGGGCAGGTCGAGGCGTTCAGTAGCAAAACGCATGACACGTTCGTGAATGTTCTGGCGCCACAGCAGCGTCTTGCTCATCTCGGGTTTCCCGATGAGAAGAAGCCTCGTGAGAGCGGTAGTCGCCCGTACGCTCGCGATCAAGTCTTCGGTCCACCGCAAGGTCATCCACATGATCACCGGGACTGCGGATGCCGTGATCGGTGCGAAAGGAAGGGTGGCAAGACAGCAAATCAGCCAAGTGATTGTGCCCGCCGCAAGGCCGTATATGAGCTTCGTTTGCGAGATTTCATCATACGTATCCCAAACGGGGCCGGCCTGTTTGTGCTTCTTCGTAAAGTACGAGACGGTGAGGAACACTGGAAGCCATAGAACTAGTCCAGGAAGCGCCAATGCGCCAAGCACAGTGGCCAGAGGAATACGGGTCAATATCCGAACGATGATTCGTCGGCGTGATAGAGTCGAGTATTGCAGTACTCGAAAATCCTTCAAGCCTAGTCGTTCAAGGTGCGTCTGGTACAACTGCAAATATATAAGCATATAAGTGTCATATTTGTGTTAGAGTGCAATTTCATACCTCAATATCATTGCTTAAACTTTCCACAAACTCATCGCTGACGGAGGGGGTTTCAGACTGTTCAGGCAGGGCGGTGTCTCCGTTCGTCATCGGACTAGGCTGCCATTCAACGCCAGCCAGCTCAGGATTTCCCATGGTTGACCTAATAGGGCTCCGTTTCCGATTTCGGAGTTGACCAACGCCGCCAAAGCCGTCCTCACCAGCGAAGCGCCCCACCACACGGACCCAATCGCCGAGACCCATGCCTGTTCCGAGTGGCACATATATCCTGGCTGCCGCCTTGGCAGTCCTGATAACCTTCCATGAGGGAGCCGTGATAGTTCCTTGCGTGATTTGGTCGTAAAGGAACGTGGTAAGGGAGCGGACAGCATGTTGTGTTGTCTCTGGTTGGTTCGGGGGACAGTTTAAGAGGCTACCGTGAGTCTAGAGTGTATTCAGTTAACCTGCCATCGACGGACATGTAATTGCAGGCACCTTGGGGCTCAACTGTAACGGAGGATTGAACGATACCAACACGTCACTTCGGAAATGTTGTCGGTGCCTATTTGTAGGCCATTATGTTGTTGTGTTAGCTGGCAAGTCGACAAATTGGTAATTTTAAATCTTACATGTATGTAATGGAGCACGTCAGTAACGTCAACTTAAAGTCCGGGTTGTCTTTTTGTCTAGTTAGAACATCAGATGCAATTCTGGCAACTAGCCAAAAATAATAATAATCAATAGGACATTCAACCTTCGAACAGAATATTCGTACCTCCGGTCTTCAATGGGGCCACACTGGGATGGTATCGGCTCATTCCTTCGGGGAACAAACAAATTGCGTCGCCTTCTCCCAGAGCTCCCACCAATGATTCCATGACGAGTGTGTTGTCCGCCTCGCCTTCGGCATGGTCTTTGCGCCGTTTGATGGGCAGGGTACCCGCACTTTCAATGAGCCACGACTGGAATGTTGGTTTGCCGAATTGTGTATCTTTGGCTGTCAGTCGCAGCATGTTACGTTTCTACATAAAAGTGATGAGGGTGGGGGATTAGCTAAATTAGTTATTGAAACCTACCTTGGATGAGATGGATGAGACGAGTACGCTTCAAAATCCGGATGAGTTCAGTATACTAGCTAAATGGGCAAAAACACACACAGAGCATCTGTCAGCGAGTTGCTGTGGTTGGCACAAACAATGCTATGATTCTGTCAGACAAGCCCGCAGGATATCCGCCAAAAAGACAGGCTCACCAAGCTTCACCATCACGAGGGATGAAATGTTCGTTTTCTACGACTATAGTCCCGTAAAACACTTTGAGAACAAACTAGTTGGAACCGGTTGTTTCGTCAGGAGATGGATATTGAGTACTTGAGAGCGACGCCACCTTAAAGAGTAACCTAGCCAGTAGACCTCAGCCATGGTGAGACGTGCGAAACCACTGGCCAAGACACAAGTTCTTACCGCACGAAGAAATAAGTCCACGGTGTCGGCTTGACCCCTATCTTACGGGGCTCATCTGTGTGAAAAGCCATGTTTGCTGGCTGGCCCTTTGCCGGATTAGACCAACCACGCCCCTGGGCTCGAGTCAAGGAGGTTAACAGAAATAATACAGCGAATCCGTGAGATAGTACAGTGTGCGAGGTATAGTTCACAAGCTTATCATAACAAGTGGCCGGTCGTGGTTGTTTCGTTCATACGCACGTGCGCAACGTCACCAAAAAGTGTGGGGCAAGGTTTGAGCTTGTTTGTTTGTTCTGCAGCCAAATAGGGACGGGTTAATGCTATATTGGACATCGCAGAGAACACAACAGGGCATCTAGCTACAGGACACTATGTCTTGGACAGCAAAAGAAAGCATTCGCATACAAGCAAGAAAAAACGTGCATAAATTATCCTTCGAGATTGGTTCGTAAAGATCATGATAACCTCCCCCAGTCAACCTTGAACCACGGGAACTTGCGTCGTTTCTTTTTCGCCGGTATCACAACAATCAATTCGTCCGTAACCATCATAGGTGGGCTTTACAGAGATACGGTATTAGTGTTTGGAAACGCAGAACGTCTTGAGACTTACTTGAGATCAATCTGATAGATTTGTCCACGTTTCTGAGCTTCCAAGGCAGCCCTCCTCAAGTCTAAATCACGCCGCAACCGTTCGCTTGTCGGTACAGCAAATTTGCGGCGCCATATAGCCATACTTTCGCCTGAACGCGACACTAGGAATATGAAAACAATCGTTGTCAACCCAGGGTCGCTGAAAAAGGGGGTAAAACGATGAGAGCTTTAAACTAGACACTACAAGATGAATCCAGACCTAAAAGCAATGCTTTCTTGGAGAGTTTTATCGCCTGTCCTGCGAGCGTCATCAAATGTCTGGGGTGAGGCATTAGTCTCAGTCCGAGGTAGTGAAGTACTCGGGGCGCACGATCCAATCATAGGCTGGACTTTCAGGCCACTCGGGAACATGATATCCCGCGTTAGTCATAATGGCGCCTTTAACGCCGTGGGCCAGGTATTGATCGAGCTGCGTGAGAACTGTGGTGAGAACCACTCTATAGGACGAGGGGGAAGTCTTACCCCGTACAGTGCAAGCTCCCGTGACATTGCATCCACACTCTTTATTCTATTCCGCACTCGCTCATCATGGTCGGGAGGCATGGTCCAAAATATCCGTTCTTCTACAGGTCTAATGCTGAGCGATGCGTATAGTGCCCTCTCGGCCCGGGCAATGCCTTCCTCACTGCTCTCAACGATCGTCCCAGCTGGGGGAGTTGGCTTGGGTTTATAAGCAGCATCGTCGATCATTTTGGTGTAGGGGCTGGTATCGGACCACGGCTTGGTGTGGGCAACTGACGCTCTCCAAATTTTGTACGTGCTAGGACTGATGGGAATAGGTGCACCCCATGAGTTGGTGGGAGAAGGTGTGAGTGCCGTGGCCATTGTACGAGAGGTCGGGAGGACGGCAGGCGCAGCAACAGGTGGGGTGGCAGACGAGGTAGTAGGCGGGGCAGCAGGCGGGGCAGTAGGCGGGGCAGCAGGCGGGGCAGCAGCAGGCGGGGCAACAGGCGGGATAACAGGTGGAGCGATGGGCGGGACAGGCGGGGCGGCGGGCGGGGTAATGCGTGGCGCAACAGGCGGGGCAGCGCGTGGCGCAGATCGGGGCGGAGTAGGTCGAGATACCACCGGCCGGGACGCTACTGGCCGGGACGCCGCTGGCCGGGGCACAACTGGCCGGGGCGGTGCAGGTTGGGGAGTTCGAACTGGGAGCCTAAGCCTACGCGCGTCACGAAGAAGCTCGTCTCGGGAGATAGTCGATGCATCAGACTCTGAGATAACGGAGCGTGTCCGTGATAGACTAGTACGAGGTGACTCGAAAGGCTTTCCAGTGAACTGAGCGCGAAGCGCAGCACCAATAACTCGTCCCAGCCTTGTACCAGCACTTGTGGGAGCTCTGCCGGACAGGTCAAGGGCTGCTTCGTCGGGTGGTTCCCATATCTCGTACATCCCATTAGAACGGTCAGGGATCGAAGTAGTAGAAACTGAAGCAATCGGGGATGAAGTATCGGGGATTGAAGCAACAGAGGATGCATGGGCAGACGACACCCTCGACATTCCTGCTTATCCGCAATGGGGATTATTGGAGACAGAGCTAGAGTACGACATAGACCAGAAACGCACCTTCCTCTGTAGTTGCCTCCGTTATTGTGGTTCGCCTTGAACCCGCCTCAGTAGCGAAACGTACATTGGGAGCCCCAGCCCGTGTGCGTTGCATCCAAATTAGATCACCGAACAATTAATATGTGGAAGTAAGGACAGGCAAGTTGATATAGGGATATTCGGACAGACGACTTGGGAACCAACGAGTGCCAGGGAGCTTAAGCGGGTTGGGCGTGTCAACCGTGCCAGAAAGTCACGTGACCGTGACTTAAATCTGAGGGTGCTGCACCATCGTCACAGCCCTAATAAACCCAAGAAAGGAAGAAGTATTGTGTCTTTGGTGCTTTGAACAGATCCAGGCCGTAAATCCATATGAAGAAATAGAAATTCTGAGATCTCAGTCCGTCATATTGTCGTAGTGGGAGTCCAAGTGCACATGGCCAGTCGAACTCTACTCCGTACGAGCTTGTCAGATTCTACGAATAATTGAGGGATTATATTCCACTTTAAGTGCCACCAACCAGAACAAACAGGTCACATTAAGCGCTTGCATCGTCAAATTCCACTACGACCACCAATGGACGGGCTCATCATCCTAGACAAACATAAGTAAGTGCTACATCTCCCAAACGCTTGCATTCTCCCTGAGACATACCAGCCACCCCTCAGCCAACCTATCATACAAACAGCCTTCCGAACCCTACCGCCGTCATACACGCTGCTGCACATTGATGCGTTTACCTCTGCTCGTGAACAGTGTAGCGGGTCGTCGCTAGATCCCGTATTATACGTCGATGCCGGAGGAGAGAGTAGCGCGTGCTGCCATCGGAGCGCGGGTAGACTCCATATTTTGTGTCCAGTGCGGGGAGATGGTGAGTGTCGTTTTGGCGATTAGTTTGTACCGTGTCTCAACCGGGTTGTGCCGTTAGTCGACCCATCGTTTGTGTTCTCTTTTTTGGAGGTCGTAGTTCAGATCTTGCAGGAGTATCTTGGAGATATTAGCCCCGCATCGCTGAAGGATAATTTCGACGTTGTCTATCAGGCAAGTGATTCACGAAGCCTTGCTGCGACTATTTATCACTGAGTGAGACGCAGTTGCTGGAGGAAATGCTAGATGAAGGTTATCCGCTCACCACCGAGTCAAACACATTACGAGACATCGTGCTCCCTCCATCTCTGTTGAATAAGATCTTGGCGGCAACGGGAGTGTCTGGGTGAGAAAATTCGGTTCGTGGCGAAATATTCTGGATCTCATAAACTTGAGTCCAGGTTAGCTGCAGCCGCGCCAGCTCCCTTTTCTTCGCCGATTCCTTGGCGTAAAGCTGGACTTCGATATAACAACAACGAAATTTACTTTGACATTATCGAGGAGCTGGATGCCATTGTTGGGCGGTAAGTATAGAGCAGTCCCTTGGTTGCGCGAGTGAGTTTAACTTTGGCGTACAGGAGTGGAAATGTCGTTGCAAGCAATGTCTGGGGCCGTATTATGTGCAAGTGCAGCCTTTCCGGTAAGCCTTCTGTTCGGCATGCACAGTCGCGTTACTTAGACGGCATCAGGAACACCGGACCTTTCGTTGTCCCTCGCAAATAGCAAGGCACTTCGCGATTACTCATTTCACCCATGTATCAGGTAAGCATATAGTTTGCACCTTTGCACTGTTGACCCAAACTACCTGAGATCAGGCTGCAGAAATTCCTCCAAACCTCAGTGCTTTCTTTCGTGCCCCCCGATGGGAACTTTACTCTGCTAAACTACCAGCTGCCTGTTCCGTCGCCCAATCCAGCTGCACCTCCTCCCCTCCCAATCCAGTTCAAGCATGAAGTCATGCTCAAAGAGCATGGTGGTACGTACTCCACTCTATCCCCCTCTGCCTTGTGCCGAATCACGATCCACCAGGGTCCTTCGAGTTGAGCGTAACAGCCCGATCCTCCAAAACGCTCGAAAACGTAGCCGTCGAGTTCAGACTTGGAGACTTGACTACAGGGGTCGAATGCACGCATACAGGTGGGGGCGGGGGGCAGACGGCTGGAGGCGGCTTTGGCGGCCTGGCTGCGAATGGGGGGAGTGTAAGATGGGGATACGATCCGCAGACTAAGGTACGTGTGTATATACATCGGCCAGAGCTAAATTAAAGTTGAGGTAGGTGCTTCGGTGGGACATACCTTCGCTCACCGGGATGGCTCAACATTTGAAAGGAACTTTTACGTCGAGGTAAGCCCCGCTCATCGAATCGGGCTGAGTTGGCTGACTGCTGGCGTAGCGAGCCGGCGCCGAAGCCGTCAAGGAGCTTCCTGGTCACATTTGAGATTCCCCAGTATTCCTTGTCGATGATTAAGATCGACCAGCTCAAGGTGACTGGGGAAATGTACAAGCCGTACAAAGGGGTTAGGTCTTCGGTCAAAGGCAAAATTGAGTACAGGTGGTAAATGTCAACGGATTGAAATAGCAGCCGAATTGTGAAAGTTGTGCCAAAAGTCAATCCGTGACTGACAACATGCTGCCAAGTTTTTGGACATGACGCGAAATCGGCGGAGACCGGCTGCGTCCACGTGATGTGCCGGCACAGAGCCAAAGCAAGGCAGCGCCACCGACAATCCATCGCAAAATCCCCGTCGACTTTGAGCAGGTAGTCTATGCGTCCAAGCTGTAACCCAATAACTGATTGGTCTACTTGCAGGAATGGCCTCCAAATCCCTCGCCGCTGCCATCGTAAGCCCTATTTTCAAATTTGTGTGCCCGCTCACACGCAGCTCGGGCAGGACTGGACTCGCATTTACTCTTCCCTCGGGCTCGGCAAGGGTACACACATCATCGAGGATAACACCATTGCCGTCATCTAACCCCCCGTTGACAGAGACCGTCGCGTCCCTCCAGGCGTTCCGCAAGCGCCATACCGAGGCCCAGCGCATCCACTCGCAATTCGCTACGCAGGCGACGGCCGTGAACATCGCGCACTATCGCTCGGTGCTCAAGAACCAGGCTGTCGTCGACGAGGCCGAGCGCATCCTGCGTGAGTTTAAGCCCACGACATATGATGTGAACGAGCATATCAGGGCGATTGAGGCATTTGAGAGCAAAGCGGTGAGCAGCCTTGGGGTTAGGGGCTAGGTCGGTGCTGATTAGGTTGTACGTAGGTTGCCAAGGCGGAGGAGACGTCTGTGAAGATTGACGAGGAGCTGAAGAACTTGCAGAGCACTCTGGCGAACATTGAGGATGCTCGGCCATTTGAGGATCTTACTGTGAGCTCGTTTCGCAGGCTTGGATATTCGCCGAGTGACTGGTGTGCAGGTCGACGATGTTGCGCAAGCACGCCCCGAGATCCTCAAGGCCGTCGACACGATGATGAAGAAGGGCAAATTCACGGTACCAGGTTCGTTTAAAGACACACCTCGCTTAATCTGGTCAATTAACCAGCTGTGCAGGGTACAAGGAGAAGTTTGGAGATCTCTCGATGGTGTAAACGCTGGTGTGCTGTGTATAGTCCGCCGCCTGAAATGGGGCGCTCTGTCATTTCGGCAGTACAATAAAAATAGATAAATAACAAGGCCGAGCGTGGCTGTGAGAGAAAAAGGCCGTCGTTGGGGTGATCGGGGGCGTGACAGCGGAAGCGGAACAACCAGCGCGTTGACAGCCTGCATTGGACCGCATTCTGAGATAACTGTTGTATGGGGTGTATGTATATATAGTGTCTGTACATGGTGGAGCACAACCACAACCATTATTACGCCTCGAGGTAAGTATCTTGCTTTTTCGGCCTCATCCAATTCCAGGGTGCAGAGCCCTGGCTGCCTTCGAACAGCCACACTGACTTGTTCTTAACGCTGACTTTTCCGCAGTGCGCTCGACCACAATCCCTCATCCCACTCGCGCTCCGCCTCCGGCTTTACGATCTCGGCGTACACCTCTCCCTCGCCCCCGCCCGCCCCTTCGAGACCAGCCAGGAACACCCCCGTCGGTCGCAGCCCGTTTGCACACCCCCGCAACATGGCTGTCAACGACCTCGCACCCCCCAACGCACCTTTTGCCGGTGGAGGTCGCCGTCCGAACTCATTTGCGTCGTCGGTTGTCTCGCAGTCACCATCAGCCTCGCAGAAGAACTTCCGCGACTCCCAATCGCTGTCGATCAACTATGTCCCCGCCAAGTTCTCGCGTCCTCACTCCCCGGGTATCCACAACAGGAAAGGCGCAAAATCCAGCGGTCCGAAGCGCGGTGGTGGACTCGACGCCTTTGGTGACGGCCACAACCGCATGGCCGACCGCGACGACGAGGACTATGAAGGCGTCCAATTCGGAGGCGGCCCTGCTGGGTGGTCGAGTAGCAACAAAAAGCCTCGCCTACGCTGGAACAGGTTCAAGTGGATTCTCTTTATCATGAATATCTGTGTACGTTCGTTCTGCCCCCCCTTTGCCGCCCGTCGCTCACCTATTCTTAGCTTACGATATATACGCTCGCCGGCTTGATCATGTGTCTGTTGACCTGGTTCAACGTTTGGACCCATGCCGACATTATTCGTGTCGGCAACCCTACCGAGCTTATTTGTGGGTCCATTTTCAATTATGTCTCCAGGCAAACACTGATGACGTGACAGTGTCAACCGTGGCCGCCTCTTTCGGTCTGCTTACGGCTCTCATTGGTTGGTCTGGTATTCTCCTGAACAACCGCGCATTCCTTGCCGTCTACACCCTTTTCCTCTGGATCACATTCGGCCTTCTCGTTGCTCCTGGGTACGTCACCTTCAAGAAGAAAACCTTCAATTTAGAGGGCAAGATCAACTCCCAGTGGTCCACCGGCATCGGCCTCACTGGACGCTTGCGTATCCAGAACCAGCTCCACTGCTGCGGCTACTTCAGCCCCTTTGTGGAGGCCACCGTTTCCCAAACTTGCTATTCGCGCTCGAACCTGCCGGGATGCAAGGGCGGCTACCTCCGCTTCGAGCGCAAGGTCCTTACCACCTGGTACACTGTCGCCTTTGCGCTCGTCCCGCTCCAGCTCGCTTGCATGGTTTCCGCCCTGCTCTGCTCGAACCACGTTACCTACCGCTTCGGTAAGGGCATGATGCCCAAGGCCTACCGTCTCGACCTTGGTAGCATGGCTGTGATCATGGACAACTATGCCCAGTAAGTCTTGGCAATAATTGGCGCCCATGACCTTGCTGATCTTCGCTCGTTAGACAACTTGCCGAACAATACGGCGATGATGTTGCTTCGGATGTTATGGCCCGCTCCCGTTCCAACCTCCAGGTTGACTCACAGTACGGCTCTGTCCGTGGTGGGTACGATACCCCCACGCCCCAGGGTTACAACAACTCGACCTTCAACTCTCAAGGTGGATACGGCACCGTTCCCCACGGGAGCGACGAGAACGTCCGACGCTGAAAAAACGCCCGCCGCATTCGTTATTGGCTTCTCAGCTGCGCACCCACGATTCGAGATGGTTTTTGGTACTCGACTTCAAGGCATAGAGGGGCTGACCCACATGATTTTGTATAGCTGTCCAACAATGTATGTTTTCTGTTCACGTCATCATTGGACATCGGCGTGGTTGGGGGCTGCATTATCCACTTTTTTATCATATCAAACTCTTCTCTGACTTTTCTTTTTGCTTTTCTCGAATTTCTTTGCGTTTGGTGCCATTTCTACCTGGTGCTTTTTGCCTCCAGTCTCACTGTCTTTACATACCTTAAGGTTGAACATTGGTTTCTTAATGTTATCGCTACGACTGCTTTTTGCAAATTCGGACTAAATAGGAATATTATTCAGAGTATACCAAAGGCTAGAACTACAGTATGGTATAACACTCGTGGAGATAAACCAGGCGTCGGGGTATTTGGTGCGGCGGGGAGTTGCCTAGAGCACGCTTAATACGTGTCCTCATCGATATATGCGCCTCCCTGCCACGTCCCTAATAGAATAATAATTCAGCGCAAGCCTTGGGGACACAGTACGGGGGCCGGGGCTTGCCATGCGGTTCAACCCGTGCTTGGCATGCTTACGGCCTTCATGGGAAGTGTCTGGGTTGGAGAGCGCACCCTGATGGCCGAGGAATCGAGTGTGAAATCAAAGACAGCGAAACCGCGATCTCACCCTATAGCCGCCGGCGCGACAGTTTGAATTCGTGTGGTGGAAAAAACCACGTCGATGGTGAGACCTAGGGGCCTTGGTTGAGGTCGTCGAGCGGGTGGTGTGGCCAGAACCGAATATGGCTTGGATAGTCAGGTCAGCGGGTGGGAGAACTTGTTCCGACACGAACGGCTCGCTCGGTTTTATCTTGGTTCATGAGAGTTAGTATTGTAGAGCTCCATGACATCGGTATGTGAGCAGGAGTGTCACGTGTGTGCCCCAACTTGACTGCTCGCCCGCGCCAAGTGCTAAATTTAATCCGCTGATGGCGGCGCCTGGGCTTGTCGAGCCTGGGATACCCGCTTTTGCCGACCATGTGGCGAGCCTATGTATAGACGAGTACCGCCGCCATCGAGAATTCCATCCGACTGCGCGGTCAAACGGCGTTCCCCAATTTACGGTCCTTGCTGCGGTTGTGCTCGTCCAGGAACAAGAGGGAGAGAATTTAGCGGCCTGTTGCATTTCACTCGGCACAGGATCCAAGTGTTTGCCCGCGAACAAACTTCCAAACTTCGGGCATGGGTTGCACGACAGTCATGCCGAGGTGCTTGCGAGACGGGCGGCCATCCGATGGCTGTATCGGGAGATTCTCGGGGTGACTCGAACGGGCGTCTCGTCTTTTTGGCTCGAAAGGCGCGGCGGTGAATCTGGGCGCTGGAGGATGAGAGGCGGTGTGCAGGCGTGGATGTATGTGTCGACTTTACCATGTGTGTTGGGTTCAAACCTCATGCGGCGTACGTTCTAATTTCGTGAACAGGCGGAGACGCATCGACTACCGCACTTGCGATCAACCAGCCCGCTGAAATGGCAAAGCTAAAAGCGCTGTCTCCTATGCCCACGCCTGAAAAGGGGGCGACTGCACGCGGACGAGACAACTACAATGCGCTTGGCTGGTTAAGGACAAAACCTGGTGAGCATCCCGCACTTGGTCGAAACACAGGATGATACGAGCCTTTCGCCAGCTCGAGCAGACGCGCCACCGACAATTTCGCACGCATGTAGTGACAAACTCGCGCTCTGGTCTTTGATTGGATTCCAAGGGGCACTGCTAGTTCAGCTTATGGACCCCGTGTTCTTCGATGGTATTATCCTTGGGGACGTCGTTGGGCAGTTCTCAGAGTCGGATGTGGGGAAGGTTGCCGAAGACTGTCAGCGTGCGCTAATCACTCGACTAAAACCACTCCCAGGTTAGCTATTTTCTGTTCGATTCCATCTTAACTGCTTGCCTTGGTGAATGTCACCGCAGAAAGAGTCCAATCTCCCCCCGAAATACGGATATCGTTCACGCAAATATCGTTCCCGCACGCTCGTTCACAGATTCCAGCTTTAAGCGCGGCATCCGATCCTGAATGTGGGCCCACCCGAGCGACACTCGAATCCCTAACCTCATATGTCATCCAGCGCACATCTGGATAGCCCCAAACGGCTCTGATAATCATGGGACATCCGAAACTATAGTGAATGGGTTTCGTCGAGGGGTTGGGCCTAAACGACAGAACAATCCCAAGTTCCAGTAAGTAGAATAAGCCGTTATGGCGAACTTGCTTGACATTTACCGTACGTTAGGCCGTTGACATGCAAAGCGTCAATTATGCGACTGCATATCGATGTCTTGGGATTAGCTGAGCCACGGTAAGCACGTTCCTCACGACACATAGCACAACACAGCCCTGATAGTTTGTCCGCAGCTCAATGACATACTACCAACTCAAACGGGCGGAGGAGGCAAAAGAATACCAAGCTGTCAAGACTGCGTTGAGATCGGAAGGTGCGCCTTTGCAAGGGTGGCTTGTAAGTGGCCAAGAGTGGGAGGACTTTGAGGTGGACAAAATATATTAGTATGAGAATAAAATAGCCAACCGATATACAACCGTGGAGCAAGAAAGTATTGTTGTGATAGGATACAAGTAGTGGAATGGGCAGACCGTGGTCCTACCGTTTCTCGAGGCGAGACGCTAGCCAATCTAGACCTTCGAACAAGCTGGTCTGTATGTTAGCGTTTTGTCTCGACTCTACAACGGAGCTTACCCTTGACCGGTCAACGCGGAGCATGCCATCTACGAAAATCAATAAGAACATGGTTCGGTGACAGTAATATGAACGACGAACAATATGCCATTGACCTATATGGCAACCATGAGAACTGAGCCCGTATGCTTGTAATACTACCAAACTCACGATCTCGCAGGTCCGTCAGCCTTAGTTCCTCTGATATCCTCGCCGCGGTAAGACATCCACGCACGTCTTGCTTGTTCGCAAACACTAGTAATAGCGCGCCTTTTAAGGACTTGAAAAAAGTAACGCGTTACGTCAAGCACCACAAGGAGATATGAGCGTCGCCACTAACCTCGTCCGCGCACATCTTGTGCAGCTCTTCCTTTGCCAAGCTCAATCTCCCAGCATCACACGAGTCAACGACCAATATCACAGCTCGCGCGGCAGTAAAATACTGCGACCACGACTGCCGTAATGAGGACTGGCCACCAATGTCCCAGAGAACGAATTTTAGGTTCTTGTACTCAAAGACCTAGGAAGGTGTGAATATAAAACATGGGTCACGAATTCCATCAATGCTTACTTCTGTATTGCTTCCAACTGTTGGAGCGGTATCTACGGCTTCACCCATCTATATTCGCCCAGTTAATGTAGTGTGGGCATACGTGTGATAGCGTTTACTCACGGTTATTTTGTACAACATGGTCGTCTTTCCAGCATTATCCAACCCAAGAATAAGTAGCTTCATCTCCTCCTGACCAAAAAGCCGAGCCCAAAGTTGTGTAAAACGCGACATGGCCACTATAACTAGGTCAAGGAGACCATAATCAAGAGGTGGGTCATGTACCTACCACCCATTTTGATATTATATAGGAGGAAATAAAGCTCTAAAGGCAAAACCGTTGGGCCAAGAACAGTGGTGGGCGGGACCGAGTGGCAAGCGGGGCCAATTGAACTAATTTGACGTGGCTTCCCCTGTCGATCAGCTGATGACAAATCAAGTTTGATTCCACAACCGATATATCCGAATTTGGGTCTTGAACATTCTTAAAGCATACAATAAAGAGATCATGCAGTTTTACACTTACACGCTATTTGGATACCTGTGCCAGATCATCAAATACCGATACCCCACGAGACCCGAGTGCTGATGCACATTCAACCAGTGTCGCGCCAGCTCTCACCATTCTCCTGGCGGCCTGAGCGTTCGTGACACCTCCTACTCCAATAACGGCAATGTCTTGAATAGCTGGGTCTGGGCTCGACTTGAGAAGGCTGACGAAACGGTGGACGTTTCTAAGTAAAAAGGTGGTAGGTAGCTGGTCACGCACTGCCTTTCAAGCTTACCCGAGTGATAAAGGATGGATGGACTCTCCCGCCAAACCACCGTAGATGGTTGGGACAGCAAATTCTGTAGAACTTGAGGCCTTTTCAAACTGGGAAGGTGCCACCTGGTCCTCGAACAAAAGACTCGACCCCAGAGTGTTCGTACATGTCAGAAACGCAATGGGATGCAGCCCACGGTTCGAGGGTAGCTGAGATAGCACAGCAACGACGTCGGTGAATTGCTTGGCGTGTACATAGGGAGGAAGCTTAAGACCAATGACAAGTGATGGATCTTTGGCAGTATGCCCGGCGACAACGGATAAAAGCGGAAGCATCGAGGCGGGTTCGTAGGACGGTGGGGGTTTGTTCATGATATTTGGGCAAGACGTATTGATCTCCACGGCGATGCGAACAGCATGTTCAGTACCGTCCGAGGGAATATCGGAGACCTGGCGGCGGGCCGTTTGGATCATCTCCAGTAACATATCTAGAGATGTTTCGCTTTCGTTGCCCTCTGGGCCGGGAGAGTCAAAAGTGATGCTTATGATAATAGGCTTTCTGGATTCTGGGTTATTTGATATGATTTCTCGAACCCATTCCAAGTATTGTCTCAGAGGGTAGGGGGAATAACCATACGAGTTCAAGGTGGTTATGCCATTTGAAGCAAAAGCGACCTGTCAAATAACCAAAGGATACAATAAGACCGCACCACGTGGTACGGGTAACGAATGCTTACCTGGTGCACTTTGGGGTCGTCGGGGAACCCCTTGAGCGTGGATGTTCTCGTTGTGATTCCTCCCGTAAACGGGCTTGCATATAGGGCCGTCAAGTCGTCAAGGTCCGAGGCCCACGGACAAGAGGAATTGAGCACAGGTGTATCGAATGTCAGTCCTCGAATCGACACTGGCATGATGAACAAACCCGAAGCCTAGAACCAAATCAGAGCAAGATGGTGGTTGACACAAGTTGCTCTTGTTTATTCTGTTCGCGAGTCAAGCGCCGGGCGGTTGTGCACCCCTCCATACTCGACGCGTCAGCCAAGCGCGGAGGCACGCATCCACGCACCCACCATGGTATGCATCTCGTCTCTTCTATTTTGCTTTGAACTCACGCAAATACTTGAACTCAGTTTAGGAATACCTACGACTCGGACAACACTGTGTTCTCGCCCCAGGGGCGGCTGCACCAGGTCGAGTACGCGCTCGAGGCCGTCAAGCAGGGTTCGGCAGTCGTGGGGTTGAGGTCAAAGACTCATGCTATATTCCTTGCATTGAAGGTGTGTATAGATTTCCAATACATCTAGAACATTTGGTCTTATTCCTCTTGCAGCGCTCGCCGAATGAGCTCGCATCATACCAGAAGAAGATCTTACGAATTGACGATCATTGTGGAGTGGCCATTGCTGGTCTAACTTCTGATGCTCGCGTGTTGAGGTATATCACTTCCCTTTCAAGTTGCTCGTACGTCACTTGATACTGGGAGTTAGCAATTTCATGCGCCAACAAGCCATGTCCTCACGAATGCTATTCAACCGACCTATCCCAGTTAATCGGCTTGTTTCCGCCATCGCTGAAAGTAAGCAACCATGTTTCGCCCTCGAGCAAGACTCCACGTACTTATGATAGAACCAGAGGCGCAGATTAACACGCAAGAGTACGGAAGGCGGCCTTATGGTGTCGGTTTCTTGGTTATTGGGCAGGATGAATTAGGTCGGCTCTGGTCGCTCGTATTGTTTCATTCCACTGACTCTCTTGTAGGACCACATCTGTACGAGTTCTCGCCATCCGGAAACTCTTACGAGTACTATGCGATGTCCATTGGGGCACGAAGCCAGAGCGCCAAGACCTACCTGGAGAGACACTACGAGTCGTTTGCTGATGGTGAGCTGCCTTGTTCTGTCGACTGGTAACCAACAATATCACCAATACCACAAAGCATCCTTGGACGAGTTGATCAAGCACGGACTACATGCGTTGAGAGAAACCCTTCAGCAGGACAAGGAGCTCAACGTTAACAACACATCGATCGGTGTTATTGGGCCAGCAAGTCAGCACGAAACAAGTGAGTCTCGCAGACTTGCCTCGACAGAGCACATTAACACACGTATGCTAGGTGTACGCGCAGATGGGGCTTTCCGCATATTGGAGGGTGAACCCATCCAGGTGTTTATCAGCTCGATGGTTCCAAAGGAAGAACCCGCCGCGACTGCTGAAGAGGCACCAGCGGGAGGAGAAGATGTTGTGATGGGAGAGTGATAGTTGGAGTGTACCATCAATCAATTAAACGTTCAATTCAATTTCTATTTGAGTGCAAGTGTGGTGTACGACAGCTAGAGAGTGGGGGATAATGATAGCAACAAAGCGAATGAGTGTGTAGTATCGGCTTATGATGTGCTTGCGGCTTTTGAGGCGGTGGATTGGACCGAGCCCCTCTGTTGAGCCGCAAGCCTCCAAAACCGTGCGGCGCGACCAGGCTTGCGCAAGCTCATTGCGAGAGCAACGACCGAGGTCAAGAGCGCAACGCTTCCAGCCTGGTGCGATGCAGCGAGTGGTACTGGGACCAAATAGAGCAGAGTAGTGATACCGAGGACCGCCTGCAGGTTAACGAGCCCAAACGCCAGTGCTGCAAGTCGGCGGGTCTGGGCGGGGAGGACAGAGCGGAGGGAGGCTCGGCGGGAGTGGAGGAAGAGTAGAGTAGCGCTGAGGTAGGTCGTTAATGCCTGCAGTCTCGTGTCAGTAGCCGCAAGGAGGAGCCATTGAATGTAACTTGCCAGTACGCGGTGGTTGAACTGAACGGTGCTCGGGTTCTCCAACATGTTTCTCCACCAGAGGTCCGACTTGTCAGCCTTCTGAGCATACGCAGGGTTCAGTAGTTCTTCACGAGGAGGGGCGAGACGACCGCCCATCGTAGGGAACTCGTTGTATACAAGGCCGGCATCGAGTCCAGCAACGAACGCGCCTAAAGGTATATGCATGAGAAATATACCAAATCCAAACTCATCCGCTCACCTGACAGGGCCGTTAGGAAAACTATAGCACCAAGGACGCCAACTCGAGCCTTGAACACCTTTACAGCGTTGTTCTGCAAAGCGACCTCGAGAGCCTCAATCGCCTTGGCCTTTCCATGCGCCCATTTCCAGTCTCTCAAAACAGCCATTCCGCCGCCGAGCATCCCAGCATAGAGTGCCAGTGCACACCCAAGGTGCGCTACCAACCTATACTGGCTCACACGCGGGACTGCACCAGGTGTCGTCATGATCGACTCGGCCAGACCGGATTTGACCATGTACCATCCGAGCACGCCCTGTGCGCCGATAAGGAGCGCAAGACCGCCCAGATAAGGCGTGAGTGTTGGGATTGGGAGTGGATTGGGTGCCGGAGCCGAGGCAGGGAGTCCGAGTTGGGTGCGGGTGAGACCAGGGAGAAGGAATGTGCGTGGAACGCGTTTGCGGACGATAAAGTAGGCGAGAGGCAGGACGAATGCGAGACCGATGACGCGACCGAGTACGCGGTGTGCATATTCCCAGAAGAAGATACGTTTAAATTCGTCGAGGGTGATTTGGTGGTTCAAGCTGAGTATGATCTGTTAGTTACGCGATAAAGTAGATCATGCCTAGTACCCACATTTTGAACTCGGGTGTAGCCTTGTACTTTGTAAACTCCTCTTCCCACTCGGCCACGCTGAGCGGTGGAAGAATTCCGGTGATAGGTCTCCATTCCGTGATAGACAGGCCAGATTCAGTGAGCCGAGTAATGCCCCCAACAACGACGATAGCAAAAACCAGCCCTGCGCATCCGATCAGCCATTTCCCAACCACTGGGGGAGCCAAGACTGGAGCCTCGGTGTGCTCCTCGGCAACAGGAACATCCTCAGTTTTCGAGCTGTCACTCGAGTTTGCAAGTACGGCGCTGCCAAGTCTCCTCGAGGTGAAGAAGCCCGCTCTCTGGGAGGTGAAAAAACCCGCAAGCGAGGCCGAACGATTTATGCGGTGGGGAATCGCAGCGACTGACATTGCCCGAGACAGGATTGACACATCTGGGGTAACCCTGGGTGCGGCTAGAGCGTATCGCCCAAGCGAACGGGGGAAATTTTGGGCAGGGGCGATGTATGTCCTAAATGGAGGAGGCCGTGCGCACGGCGTCCAGCAACGGGTCAGTATGCGAGACATGACGGGCGAGCCGTGTGGGGAGCTCGGCCGGCAGCTACGGCGACCGGGGGACGCTGGGGCGGGCCTGGGTGAGGTGCATTGGTTGCAGGTAGAGTTGGTAGACTCACAATTGACCCAGACGACAGAGGGGATTGGAAAAAGTGCCGGCGGCAAGTGAAGCGCCAGAGCACCAAACAAAGCGCGCAATTCGCACGATCATGATCCGACAGCTCGCGTATATGCTCCGGATTCGTCACTCGGCGCTTTCTCGAAAATGGCCAGGCTCTCCGCGGAGCTGTCGCACATGAATTGCGCCCAAAACTGATGAGCTTGTTTCTCACTTGCATCGGCTCTCGCATCTCGCCCAGGTACTTATACCGCTGGCACCCTCGTTCCCATCTTCTCACCCAAGCTGCTCCCAGCTTTCAGCCACCTCTTTCCTTCTAGTACATCCTTGGGCGACACTTCTGGTTTTATCTCCTAGTTCGTTCTTCGATCCGTTGCTTTGAACCAACTCCAAAATGTCCACCGCGACCAACGCCTCTCTGCCCGAGTACACCCTCATCGGGACACCTTTCTCCACCTTTACACGCACGATCGCGATTGCACTCATCGAGAAAGGCATCCCATTCAAGCAACTCCGGACGGTACCCCACTCCGAGGTCGCAAACGAGTTCCACCCATACGGGTACCTCCCCATTCTCGTCATCCCTCGGCCCAATGGCACAGACGTTCACCTGCGGGAGAGCCAGGCAATCGCAATGTACCTCGACCGGGTAGCACCCTGCCCCACGCTCGACCTCGACGAGACCGATGCGTGTGTACCAGAGAAGATGTGGGAGTTTGTGAGCTTGGTCGTGAGCTTTGGTCCGTCTAGTTTGTTTCGTCACATTTCAGCGGCAACTGACTTGCGGGCGCATCTCAGGTTACCCGGCAATCAAGACGGGTGTTGTGCAGCCGCGAGTAAACGGGCTCGATGCCTGCAAGTACACCATGACCGAGATCAGGCAGCAAATCAAGCAGGCGGGGGGAATCGACAACCTGAAAGATTTTCTTGCCAAGATCGAGCCACTATTCATGCCCAAAGGACCTTATGTCTTCGGTTCAAGGGTGAGTTGTGCCTTGTTTCAATCAAATAGTTTGTTGACAGTGTTGCGCATAGGTAACATGGGCCGATGCATTCCTCTATCCCCTCATCGCCGATCTTCTCACCTTGCCCGAAGGAATGTTTGTGAACACGCGCCTGCTCAAATGGGCAAAGACCATGGAGCTCGTTGACGGAGTCCAAAAGACATTCGAAGGCACACTTGCTGCTCGCGGCCGGCCGTGATTCCACTCAACTCCCTCCCTGGTTTCATCGTCTGATCCCACTGCACCTTAATCATTCATCACGCACGTTTCTCCGTAGATTCACATGTACTTTACGCACCAAATTATTTATACTCCAGCTTGCATGATTCTAGTTTATCGTATTCCAAGTCAAGAACGGGGGCCAACCGCTGGCTTGCCACCAGCCAACAACCCAGCTTGCTCCATTTTCACACGCCGAGCGACGCGTAGACCCGCACGACCTGTCTGAGCCGCGATCACGCCGATTATGGCAACGGCAGAGGTGACGACATAGAACGCCCACGGGTGATCCTCAAAGTGATTCATCAAGTTCATGCCCAGGATTGCCCCTGGTAGTGCAGCAGCTGAAACGGCCAGCGTTGCAATCGCCAGTCGGATCTCGAGGTGTAAGAGTCTATTGCGAGCTAAAATGCGATCATAGGTTGAGTGCCGGTGATCTAACGCGCTGAAACACATGACTTACTGGATGACAGGAGTAGCGTGAGATGTTGTGATGCCGAATTCAACCTCTGGAGATTGCGTGACGCATTAAGCGTCAATGACGCCGCATACTTGAGGTATCTACCAACCAGTGCCATTAGTTGACCCCCAGCCCAGCAAACCAACCTCAAAGCCCTCACGTTTCAAGCAGCAATTCGACCTCGTCATCATCCCCAAACTCCCTCACCTTTCCCGCCTTTAGGTCCGTCAAATACATCTTCCGCATATCATCCGGCTCGGACAGAATCTCCGCTACCGCATCCTTGACGCTTGTCGCAGCACGTAAAAACACCTCGTTTGCGTCCTTGACTTCGATCATCTCCTGCATTTGCGCAGTCGAGATCACGTCTTGCGACGACATGGATTTGAGCAGCTGATTTGCCCGGTTGGTGAGCTCGGTGGAGGTGTGGGAGAGGGTATGGATTTCTTGGGAGAGCAAGGATTCGAGTGCGCTAAGGGAGAGGTAGGGTTAGTTGTGTCCTGCGTTGTATGCAGGGGGCGTACGTGAACTCGAAGGGAGTCTGGGCATCTTGGTGGTCAGTGTGGTGTGCTCGGAGCGCGAGAGCTCGGACGTGTGCCATCACGCTGTTGAGAATCGGAGTTCTTTGCTCTGACTCTTTGGTCGGGGGTTCGTCGCCGGCGAGTGATTCGAGCATGATCAGTTTGTCGGCTTTGATGATAGCGCGTATCGTAGGTGTGCAGAATATAATAGATTCGGATCTGACAAGAATGGACGAAGGGAGGTCGTGCTACAATCGAATGAGTAATGGCGCACCGATAGCCGGTGTGCATACCATATCTGTGTCCAATGTCCGTAAATCTCGAGGTTGTATCCCGTTGTCGTGGCATAGTTTCACTTTCGAGACTTTGTGGACTTCTTCGACCTGTAGTTCCCCGGTGGCCATCTGGCTAGGTGAGCTTGTACTAGAACTAGGTTCCGCCGGCTGAGATGCAGGGGGCCGGATTGTGGTACATCGCGTGTTCAGATACTCTCGATCGTTCATGTTGTTGTCAACGCTCCAGAAGTGGGGTTGCCCCAAGCCCGCAAACATAGTTCCATTAGAGTTACTTAGTGGAGATAAACTAAGAGGGCCCCCAGTGTGTATGCTAGCTCGAACAAAGACTGGTGAAAATATAGGATAACGAAAGGCAGAGGTATGTGGTACCCTCGAGAGCACTCTGGCGGTAAAAATACACCCCAGCATCGAAGCTCTGGAACCGGAAAATCTGCATTCAGTGTTGGCTGATCGACGCGAGGTGACGTCAAGCAACATCCCACGTGATCGCACCTTGCTAGAACTCAACTCGGATACCCTTGCGGCAAGCATGTCAAGTAGATTAGCCTGGAGGGTCTCCCAGGTTTCTCGTCTCTCTAGATCGTTCACTTTCTCCTCTTCATGCTGGTCTGTCGCCCATTTGAGGACTTTGACCGATGGGGAACGAGTCATCTTTGACAAGCTCAACACGCGGTTTCAGCCCTCCAGCCTTGACGTAGAGGACGTCTCGGGTAAGTCCAAAGTAGCAAATATATGTCAGATCCTAAATTCTCTCATGAAAGGTGGATGTGGTACTTTTTACGCTATTTCTATTACATCCGGAGAATTCGAAGACCTGCCCATGATCAAGCAACACAGGCTGGTCACCGAGGCGCTCAAAGAAGAGATACCTAGGTTTCACGGACTCCAGGTATGCCCCTCCTTGGTGTCTGCTTATTATTGTTCACCGACGCATGTATATGGTTTAGATCAAAACCAAAGCAGAATAAATGCAATACTGATAAGCACTGGCTATTCCTTCCCCTTGAGGCGGAGCAGCGTGATTGCTTCGCGCGAATACATTTCCCGCTCTGGGTCGTCTTCAACCTAAGGTCACGTCAGCGAACATGGTGTTATCATCGTTCTAGCCCCTACCTCTGTCCAGGTAAAGTGTTTTTTGAGTAAACCAAAGAACCTCTTGTCGGCCTGTCCCCCGTGGTAAGTTTCAATTACCCACATTAACCCATGTACTCACTTTGCGTCTCTTCTTATAACAAAACAATATCTCTGGTGCCCCATATTTATCGTCGAGGTCTTTCAACGTAGAGACCAGTAGCGGAAATGCAGGTTCGGCGTATACACAATCCGCGGCGAGGATCAACGACACCGCGTCCGGCAAATCGGGTGATAATTCTTCTCCCCTAGTTGGGCGGTGAGACACGGTGCAGCCTACCAAAAACGAACTTGCCAGTTGAACACCGAAGCCCTCACTCGATCCTTGAGCCCATTGAGTTCAACGTTTGCTCTCATTATCCTCATCAATTGTCTATCTTGCTATAAGTATACCCAATTTGTAGTGTACTGGGACGTACGCTTGGTCGGTGATTACGACCTCTTGTGCTCCCAGAAGGCCTGCCACAAGCCCTACTAGGCCGGTTCCTACCATATAAGTAGTTGATTCGTTGTGGGCTATTACTGAGCAGTCAGATCCGTACCTGATCCCAACTCTACTACCCTTTGCCCCGCAAGCGATCGTCTTCTCGCCAGGTATCTTGACAAGACCTTGAAGCGAAATAATCAGATTTATAGACTACACGCATCAGCTCAAGAATTCACCTCGCCTGCCGGCCACGCCACCCCTCCGCAGCCTGTGCGTAGCAATCGTCAGACGTTGTCGCATTCGACAACCAGTTCAAGTAGTATACCCGGTCCAGCATCGACCACGAGCTTCACCGGATGTTCAAGAGGTGGGAATTTTAGTTCGATAGTTTGGTTGACAACTGTAGGGATTTGTGGAGGCATGAGTTCATTGTCGGCATCGTCTCGTAGGTGGCGCAGAGGATCCAGAGCATCAAGGTTTTCGTCTAATGCTACTTCGTTCATCTTATCCCTAGAAATGGAGGTATATGTGTGTGGAATGCTTGTTAGGGACAAGCTCGGACGTGTTCATCCTAGCCAATCAGAAATCGAACGTAATTTAGCTAATATTTGCGCGCTTCTCAAACTCAAAGTCTAGACATTCTTCGTTTTCAATCTGGTCAGGATTAAAGCAACAAATCTGATTAGGTAGTGTATAAGTGAGATGACAATTTTAAGCTTTTTTTAAATCGTGGGTCGGTTACATTGCAGAACGATGAAACAAGCAAAACAATCAAGGGAATTACTGGGCAGGTGCGGCCTTTGTTTGAGCGTTATCTCGGGTCTACAGTTCAATGGTCAGTTGGTGGTCGCCCAGCAGTCAACCTCGACTCACTGTTTGTGCAGCAGCATGGCGCTGGCGACTGGCCAGGTCCTTAACTTGCGGTTCTGGTTCTAGCACACTAGTCGCTCGACAGACCCCAGTCCTTAACTTGCGGTTCACGTTCGAGTCAGCCACTAGAGGGGCGACTAGTGAGCATGCGATTCCAGTCTGAAGGTCACAACGACTTACCCATTTTGCAGCACTAGTCCACTATGAGGTAGGGTTCGAGTCTACCGTCCAAATAAGTCGAGGGCCACACGCACAACAGTCCCAACCCACAGTTTGTATAGCAACACGACGCTAGCCACTGGCCTGGTCCTTAACTTGCAGCCCTCGTTCTAGCACAGTCGCTCAACCGACCCCGGTCCTTAACTTGTAGCCCACGTTCGAGTCAGCCGCTAGAGGCAACCGGTCAGTAGAAGATCCTAGTCTGGGCTGCAGCGGCTTACTCATTTTGCAGTAACAGTCGACGCAGTGGCCACATGTGAGTGGTCTGTCGGCGAAAGGGTAAAGATGCCAACAGAACACCGGGAGTAAATGACTTACTTCGAATTTGCGCGGGTTAGCGGGTGCGAGACAGCAAGTGGAGGTAGGATATTACGAGTGGTCATTGAGGCAGCGGGCGTGGATGAGCGAGCAAGTGAGCATGTAGCAAGTGGGCGAGTGAGGGCGGATGGTGGTTGTGAGCACAAAAAAGCGCATCGAGGGGTTTTATACCCTCTCGGGCTGGCCCGTACGTTGGCTGCCCAGAATTCCAAGCCGCCCCTGTCGACTTTGCGCCGTCGGGTGAACAAGGTCCAAGCACATACAGTTCCCGCCCCTATCGGTGCCGACATTAAATGAGGAGCCGACAAATGCGCCTTGGCGGTCGGCACATGGCCTATTCACGGAGGGGGCGTTTTGGGCAGCGAGAATTCATTAGAAGTAACGACTAGGAAGCTGGGAGGTGCAAGTGTCGGGAGATGTTTGTACGCATTTATTCGCGTTTGGCCGACGTTTAGCGGACAGGAATACGGCTAGTTCAGGCGCATATAGCTTGCTTATCGCGAAGATCGTATTTTTGGAGCGGATGTACGTCATGGGCTTCGGGCGTGGGCGTGGCTTGAACAGTACAAATCATAACCAAGGATGTGGGCAAAAATCGGATGAAGCCAAAGAGAAACAGGTAATAAAAGTGTGGAGTATATGCACTAAATCAATGACCTGAATTCAGAGGGTTGTCTGCCAGGATCGGGTGCTGAAAACGCTCAATTCTCCAATGAAAGTCGGCAACCTGGGAGGTGCTGAAACTCATCGAAATAACTAAATTTTCGTTCAAAACTCAAATTGATTTGGTCGAAATTATTATCAAAGCTCCAATGTTCTGTTGTCGGGGATGTTGGGCGGGAAGCTTGTGGCTGCAGGCCATGTTGTTCCTGCAGCTTTTGGTCAGCTATAGTGCCATGCCCGTAGGCACTCGAAATTAGATTTATTAGAATGTGGCCTCAGCAGTAACACCGTAACCCTTTTACAAACGTGGGAAACTGCGAAAGATAAAAAAAATCTTGCTTATTCTCTCATAGACCTATTTCCCCCTTGTCCCCTCATGCCTTGGATTGCTGCACCAAACATACCACCCCCACCACGTCCGCCGGAACCGTACCCGGTCTGGGGTCTCTTGGACGGTCGGTCGTTGCCACGAGGCCCAGTATCTTCCGCAGCTCCTCTCTTTTGCGGCACAGAAGGTCCAGTTGACGGTTGGTCGTTTGTTTGGGAGAGACGAGCTATGAGGGAGTTCTGACGAGATCCGTCCTGGTCGAACGAGCGACCATGAGGTTCGAATGAGCGTGATGGTTCGCGCTGGACTTCGCTCGATTGTGGTTTTGGAGGAAGTCCCGCTGGGAAGCTTGACTGCGTGTATTTGGGACCGGTAGGCGGGTCAGCAGGGGGTTTGAACGTGAGTTCGTTTGGGGAGGGAGCCTGAAGGTAAAAATGTTAGTGAAAAAAAATGGTGAGTGAATCAAAACCCACTTGGTCGGTTGGCAAAGTATCTTCCACGCGTGATCTCCTACTTCGCCCACGCTCTCCTTCACGCTCCTTTTCACGCTCCCTATCGCGGTCCTTTTGCTCGCGGTCCCGATCACGATCGCGGCCACTTGGACGGTCTCTCTCTTTCTCTTTATCTTTGCCCAGGTCTCGCTCCTCTCTGCGTTCGCGGTCCTTGTCAGATCGTCCTCGGTCGCGGTCGCGGTCTCGGTCACTTCGGTCTCGGTGCTCCTTCTCACGGGGACGGTGCTTGTCCTTGTCCCTGTCTCGATGGTGCCTGTCTCGATCGTCTCGTTTCTTCTGCCGTATGATTAGAGTTGGCCGACTTTTGAGTTATGCAAACGCACCTCATCGTTACCGCTCTTATGCCGCTTAACGCTGCCTTCATCATCATCGTCGTATCCACGCCCACGGGACCCATCTCCACTCCGCTTCCTATAGTCCTTGTCTTTCTCCTTCTCCTTCTCTCTCTCGGCGCCCCGCTTGCTACGCCCGTATCGTCGGTCCCTGTCCTTGTCCCTATCCCCCCTGTCCCTATCCTTCTCCTTGTCCCTGTCCCGTTCGCGTTCCCTGTCGTCGTGTCGTTCTCGGTCCCTATCTCGCGCCCTGTCTCTCGTCCGTTCGCTGACTCGACTGTCTGCGCTCCCGTTCCGCCGGGAAGGCCGTGGTGAAGGGCTACGACGATCCTCAACAGACGACATACGGCTTGGAGTGCGATCGGTGGGCGCCACTGCAGCTGCAGCGACAGCCGCGGCCGCGGACTTTTCCGCTGCTTTCTCTGCTGAAAACTTGCGCAGTTCTTGCGCCGCAGGCGTAGAGCTCGGCTCAACCGGGATGGGCATGGACGCTCGGCCAAGTCTTGGAGAGTCGAGGCCGTGTTTGCGGGGCCCAGTCGGAGTGGGCGGGCGTGAAGAACGCGCAGATAGTTGGATTGCTGTTGGTTGAGATTTGGCAGGTTCTAGACCGTTGAGCTTGGCAAGGTCTAGCCGGGGAGCGCTGGGAGTAGGGCGACGAGGCTCTGTTGGAACAGCATTAGGCTGAAGGGGTTGCGACGGCTCGTGCGACGATGGTGGAGGAGTCGAAACTGCGCTTGGATCCCTTTGCACTCGACCTTTGACCACGCTGGGCTTCGGGAGGCTGTAAGATGGTTAGCGTACATTAAATCTGTGGTAGTAGCAGTTCCATACCTATCCACGTAGGATTTCGTGTTGGCATCCGCGCTATCCGTGGTTGCTCCGGCTGTAGTGGTAGGGGTGGGTGCCACCGGAGCAGGCGAAGGAGCAGAGGGTGGTATGGCCATTTCTACATCCTTGGGTGACACTGGACGAGGCTCTGGCACGGCGGAGTTCTTAGCACCATTCGCTGCGACGATAGGAGCCGGGGCGGCAGTCGGCTTTGCAGACGAAGTCATCAACTCAGGTGCGGCGGGTTTTACACCAGGGGCGCTCGAGGGTTTCATCGCAGGAGCGGCGGCTGGGGTCCTAGCAGCGCCAGCGTCTCGAACCTATGCATTAAATGAGACCGGAATTTGGATGTGAGCATAGATATACGCACCTCGGTCTCCCACTGTGGCCTGCGGCTGTTGAGCTGGCCATGGTATCTACCAAGATGTGAGTTTTGGTAGCTAGCATTCTCAGTGCGTGCTAGTGCTTACGATTGTGCCATGTTAAACAAGTCGGGGCGCGTTTCCTTTTCGAGGAGTTCCCGCACTGCGTTGATGATCGCTGGGCCAGAGTTGTGCGATATTTCTTTCATAGGAAAGACCGGCAAGACCTCCGTCAGGACGATGATCGCATTTCTAATATGCATAGCTTCCCCAGAAAGAAGACAATCAACGCAAGACTAGAATTTTGTTAAGTGCTCGTCTACGACCGCAAATTAAGGACATACTTTGAACATCTTGATGTGCCTAAAGGAGCAGTCAGCAACTATCATGAGGTAACTGGCCCATTTTGCCTCACCATTTTGAAACTAGTCTCCTTATGTTGTCCCATTGTATCATGTCCGACGCTTTGATATTCCGGGACATAGCCTGCGTTCGACTCCACTGGCGCAAAAACGATGGGAGGAGCTTATCCACTACTTCTGTCTTGTAAGTTTTTTCCTCTTTCGCCCAAGCACCAACGTCGGTGAGGACACCTCGCAGGAAGCGACCTAGGTAGCTTGTATTTGAGTGCTGCCCGGCCAAGTATTAGGGGCATTACTCACCATAGTTGCGAGCCTCTCGCTCTGAGCAGGTGAATATAATGCTGGACATATGACCCGCAAACACCTGTGCTCAGGGCGGCTTAGATAAGTTGAGCATCACTGAAACTCTGAAATACATACATAGTCATAAAACTTCACACAATTTGCAGTGGGCGTGCCAATCGTGGTAATGAGCTTCAAGAAATGTGAACAGAAGTCGGCGTCCAGGGGAGATAACAGTGCGCGTGGGTGAATGCAATACTGCACGAAATTCGACGCAACCTCGTTCTGGTTGGCGCCTGACAAGGGAGGTATTAGCCAGGTATACGAAGCAGGTTCGATAGTTGCACTGACAAACTGGGAACCAATGGTTCTTCTCTCGCCGCAGTCTTGCAGCAGTGGCAGCCTTTGCGCTCATCTGTCGTTTCATCTCTTGTGGTAGCAACTCGCACTGCTGTTGCATACGCTTGCGTCTGCCCTCCAAAAATCGCGCGTCGGGCGACGACGTAGGAATGGGTTCTCGGATTTTGTTGGAAAGTCGAGTGACTATGCTTGAGTAGCTCGTATCCGGGACGGATAGCTCATACATGCTAAGCTGCCAAAAGGTGACAAAGAACGGCGCTCTAATCAATTTGTGAGTTACAATACCCGCGCGATTTACGATATTTCTACTAACCCAACGGATTCGAGGACCCTCTCGGGCAACAAGCTCGTGACCTCTTTGATGACCGGAAGGAGAGTTAGGTGCCAGGGGGATGCAGCAACTGGTTCGGACGCAGGCTCGGTTGGTGCATCGGCACTGGAGGTTTCAGCTCCCCCCGCTGGTGGCGTTTGATCCTTTTTAGCTGATTGGAGCTTCAACTCGTTCCGTAGTCTCCGTTCGATAGCTTCAGCAGTCTCAGACGCTTTACTTGTTTCGCTTGAATCCAATTTCGAGCTTTCCGACGCCTGCTGTAGGTCTACTCAGTATGCAAGGCTGCAAAACTAACTGATACACATACTACGATACCCTCCCGAAGTTTTGGACGCAAGATATGCATTGCGATGGAATGCTCAATATCATACTTTTCGACCAGGTCCGTAAAGCTAGGCATCGCAGCTGCCCACTCTTCAAAAGGTGTGTTCGACCATAGTAGCTCAAGATACTGGAACAGCACAGCTTGGCACTGAGGTAATTGGATAAATTCCCAGCTAAGAATGGGTGCTATAACCACATACCTCGTCGAAAATTAACCCCAAGATCTTCGGGTGTTTCGCGCGGTCCGTATTGGCAAACGCAGAAGTCTGACGGAGCTTGGCTAACAATACAACCATGGGACCAAGCAGCTTCGTTCGGCGAAGCGCGTCCAGCAAGCGTGCAGTCGCTCGTTGGGTCATTGGGGTCAAACCCTCCGCACCACGGGTTTCAGGAGCCAGCATTTCGACCTGGAGGAGAGGGCCGCCACGAAGAGCAACCAACAGTCGATCAGGAAGGGCGTCCATCGATGCGTCAATACTGGTCATTTTGGAGATTAGATTTCGTAGGATAATAAGGTCGTCGTAGCGGTTGTTGTGAAGTTGGTGAGCCATATAATTCAGGATGTGGGCCGAGTCGAGCGCGGCGTGGCGTCTACAAAGTTGACCTGCAAAGGCAGCCAGACCTATCGCAAAACAAATTAGCTAATAAGTTCGTAGTAGCATAATACAACCCACTTTGTAACCAGACTGTGGCATTCTCTCCATCATCTTTCACTTTGCCGCGGTCATCATCTGAAAACGCCTCCAACAAGTAATATGTGAACATGTCGAATTCCATAGTCGTCAAGTATTTGGAGATCCCAACCACGGCCTTTGCAAAGTTATCGTACGCCATTAATTGCTTCATAATCGCTGGGAACGTGATAGTCGGGTTCGAGTGGGACAGCTTGGCTAATAGCCTAGCAAACTGCGTCGGGTTCTTGTCTGTAATGCGTCGCATCAGGTCTCGAGTATCCCGCGCAACCTCGGTGCGTCGCTCCTTCAATAGGTCCCTCGCTGCCTCGTCTTTAGTCATGAGCGCCTTGGCGTGCGCCTCATTGACTTCCCGCTCCTGCTTCTCTTCCGGGGTTTCGTACTCTGGGTCGTACTCGTCGTTTGCGTAAGGCGATATCCGAGGGCCAAACACATTCCCGGATTGCCATTCGCCGTACATCCCCCATCGCAAAGTTGGGTCCGCGTGCTTCAAGAGACCCCAGATCTCGATGGCCAATACAGAGTTCGATCGTTGCATAGAGAGTGAGGGCAACAAGAATAGTCGTGTGACATCAACCCAGTCTTTCAAGATATCTTGGTCAACAACCTTTGTTTCCTGTCGAATTCAACGCATTAAATCACCATTGTACTCGAATTCCACGCGACTCACCGCATCAACACTCGCATCCAAGTGGGCCTTCCCAATACGGCACAATTTGGTCAAGAGAGCGACGTCTCGGCACGCCAACAATCCGACGTGCTTGAGTAGCGGAACACCAATAGCCATAAGATGGGCATGAGTCCTCAAGCGTGGGATCCACTCGTTCCATTTTGGGTAGAAGAATGTGAAACTCGAGTTGACGGTTGGCGGAGGTACAGGGGCCCAGAGCGTGAGGTGGTGTGTTTGAGCAATTGGCGTGATGATTCTAGAGTTTGTCCATTTACCCCGCGCAGCAGCGTTGCTTGCAGTGTATTGAGATGAGCGGTTGGCCAAGGAAATAGGTAGGTACAGGGGCTCAAAAGAAAACGTTAAGAGCCGAAGTAATGCGTCCGCGATGTCTGGATGTGCTGAAGCAAACCAAGGGAACTTTGAGAGGATCGTCAGGCTTTGACGGAGCGCCCCAACACACAAGAGACTGTAGACGAGCTGAGCCTTCTGGTTTGCCGGCTCCCTCGCTTTAGCCCCCTCGGTTGCCGCTGATTTGGCTTGTGCCGACGAAGACGCCTGTTGACGGTATGAGCCACGACTATCGTCAACCAAGGGAGCAGCCATAGCAAGTGCGTTGTTGCGTTGCACGAGAACGGCCGGCCTTGTCGAGTTCCACTTGGCTTCAAACTCCGACATGGAGTCATCAGAGGGGCTCAACTGAAGTGGTAAACAGGTGAGTGCAAAGAAGAATGGCAATAAACTATGCGTACATGAGGATACAAATCATCCAGCTCGATAAAGCCCTCCCGCAGCAACAGAGCAGCAAGCATATATAGTCGGGAAGGAGCATTTTCAGCGGCATTATCCAACTAAAATCGGGTCAACAGTGAATATCGTATACCGAGATTGATTGACCTACTTGGTAGTAAGCAAACTTGAACCCGAGTATCTGGCCACATTGGCTACCCTGAGGAGTCGAGAGGTCCTTAACTGTCTCATTAGGTCGTCCCTCCGCCTTCACAAGCACCTCATCCAAGTTGAGACCTTCCCAGTCGGGTTCCGCGTCAAGATCCATGGTTTGCTCCTCGGTCGCCCCTTGTAACCCAACGGAACTGTGTGGTTTCGCACGGCTCCACGGGGAACAACGCAGAAGCTCAAGGAAGAAAGCCCAGTGCGAGGGGAGATGCGTTTCAAAACAGTCCAGGAATATGTCTACGGCACGGTTCGGGTCGAGATCGAAGACGCCAAAAAGGGCAACCATCCGAGCCCAGGTTTCTTGCGCACGCTGAATAACTCTCGCGCGCGTCTCCACGGGTCGTCCGGTGGCGGCGTCGTGTGGTGGTCCAACAGACTGGTACAGCTCCGTAACAAGCTTGGAATACCCCTCAGACTGTTCGCGCAGCAAATTGTACCGCGTTTGCTTGTAGCTGAACTCCGGAAGGGCCGAGAGGAAATGGTGGATTAAAGTAAGCGAATCGTATAAAGTTGTTGAAGCGAGGCGCGGCGTACAAGGTTGCGGTTCGAAGTTTCGTCTCACGTTGTCGCAAAGACGCGGATTGACGGAATAGAGCTTTGATTGCTATGATCAAACCGGCGTCAAAACGTTCTCGGCAGTAGTCCATATCGAGGGTTCCGTTTTTCTACTGATATCAATAAACATACTAATGAAAATATAAA
Source organism: Ceratobasidium sp. 414 (assembly GCA_019616945.1). Taxonomy (NCBI): domain Eukaryota; kingdom Fungi; phylum Basidiomycota; class Agaricomycetes; order Cantharellales; family Ceratobasidiaceae; genus Ceratobasidium; species Ceratobasidium sp. 414. The sequence goes on from WSTK01000055.1 coordinate 83,947, forward strand.
TTAAACTCACCAGCATATCTCGGATGAGATGTACCAGTCGTTCTCGGTCACCTACCCGCCGTTCCTTCGTTAGAGACGCTCGCTGCTGCAACATGCTTTGCGTCGAATCTCCAGCAGGTGGTGCACGCGACTCTTCAACCGAAACTTCCTCCAATTCCGAGTCGATTGTCCAAAGCACGTCCACAAGCACCTCGGACAATTTATGTGCCTGAGGTGGGAGCGGCGAGCCTGGCGAGGGTGGGCGGCCAGTGGGCAAAGCCGAAGTTGAAGGGGTGGCCTGAGCGAGCTCGTGCGCAAAACTAGCCAATGTGGATTGGTTGATTGACTTTTCGTCAGATTGGCGCACGGTGCCAACCACCACAGCTGATATAAGAGCGAAAAACGCTGCGCTCAGCATATGAACCGACTCGGAACTAGACAATATGTCTGCCATGTGAGGGCGGAGAAGCTGCAGGCTTCAAGGAGACATGTCAGCTTATACATTTTATACTTGAGAAATAGCATACCAGGTCGCTTTCCCGCCTGCCTCCCATTCCCTAGCATAGGCTGCGACCTTTGCCACAACATCATCGTGGGCCATGTCGACCTAGCGTTATGAAGGTTGTGTTAAGCAAACGCCCAGCGATTTCCAGACTAAGACTTGCTATACCAACCTGCCAAGATTTATTCTACAACCACTCTGCAGTGATCAAGAACAACTCCGTTGTGGAGGCTAATCGACGTTCAGTTGAGCTTGGGAGTTTGGCGCCGAGCTTACTTGACCAGACCTTACTGGGAAGCGCCCATATAGTCCACCAAGTTATCTACATTTTACCTTTCCACCACGGCCACCACTACCTGCTGGGTACCGGCACACGACCTCTGACGATAAAAACGGCTCTGGCGCCTCCTACATACCTCACAGGAACACCCTAATCTAACTCTGAGGTAGCCGGCTGAACCGGTCAGGCGAAAGCAACCTCCAGGTTGTCGTCGCTGTTGCTCGCCTTCGCTCTGCCAGCATGGAGTTTCTCGGCGACATTACTGGACTCGACCCGAATAGACCTTCTCTCCTCGAGCTAGTTGCCCAAGAGCAACTCCGAGACACGCTTCAACCCGCACTAAAGTATATTCTAGCAGTAAGCCGGTCATCTCTCGTTCAAGTCGGAAACCAACTGCATCCCAGGTTTTTGCTCAACAATATCCCCGTTATTTGATTCGAATCGTAAACCGCTTTGAAGAATGCTACTCTCTGTTGATGTTCATTGTTGAGCGACACTATCTTAAAGTACATGGTAAGTGCATTGACAATGAGCGTGTGATCTAAGCAAACGACGTATTGTATTTCAGGCGCATCGTTTGCAGAGAATTTTTACGGAATGAAGAGACGCCGCACACCAGCAGTTGAGACCGTGCGGGTGAATGCGGTGCTTGACGACATCTCGCCTCACGAGAAACTCCAACCAAGAGACATAAATCGCTCACTGTTTTTCCTGGCAAGTGATACTCTTTATAACCCCAAACAATACCACTTATCTCAGCTATAGGTTGCGGTTCCATACCTCCGATCCAAAGCCCATGAGTATTACGAAGAGTTTGGTGGAGGGGTCGACCCCGACATTGTGGAAGCTGAGCCCCAGCGTGCATCGTTCACCCAGGCAAGTAGCCGTCCTTGGATTAAGACCTAACAACTGAATTGTCGTTCTAGACCCAAACACTCACACATAAATTCAAAAATGCATACAAGTCTATATACCCATGGGCAAATCTCGGATTAGAGTTGTGGCAGCTGACTCATAGCTTGGGGTATCTTTTCGACAAGACTCCCTTCTACCGGCCATGGCTTGCATGGATGAGGGTGGATCTCCGGCGTCTTGGCCAGGCCGATTATGTGCGCATCATACCCACATTGATGAATACCTTTTAACTGATAATCGGACTCGACTAGGCTGCCTCGCGCAAACTGTCAAATCAAGCCCCCCAGCGACCCAAAGGACTGTTACCTTTGATACGGTACCTTCTGTTCAGGAGTCGCCAACAGTTGCTTGATTCACTCAGGCTCCTGCTCCCTATATCTATTTTCTTCGTTAAATTCCTTGAGTGGTGGTACTCACCATCTTCACCAGCACGCGCCCTCTCGGCGCCACGCTCAGGCCCCGCCGTCCCGCCGCCCGCAAAACTAAGCCCCCACCCTCGCGGGTTGACACTCGACGATCTTCCGTATGGGAGCTGCCCGCTCTGTCGCGAGGCGCTACGCAACGCGACCGCACTCCCGACTGGTTACGCCTTCTGCTACCGGTGTATTTACAATTACGTTGAAGAGCATGGAAAGTGCCCGGTGACGCTGCTGCCGGTGCGCGTCTGGCAACTTCGGAAGATTTTGATGTGATTTAATACACATACAAGCTGTCGTTCCTAGCATCGATGCCAACATTGCCTTTTTGTGTCTACTTTCCAGGGCCATCCAGTTCGCCGTACTCTGAGTACGATGGACGGGGCGAATCAGCTTTGTCCAAAACAAACGTGCGAGCAAATGTTTGGCCTTGTCTGAGCCCCACGCGCTTCCTGCTCAGCATTTCGCGCTCCGCGTGCAGGACGGCGCCGACGACGTCAAACCTCTCACACCAGGAGGCCTTCAAGCGAACTCGTGTTGCACTGGTATAAGGCCTAAACTGTAATGAAGGTAGAGTGCACACACCCCTGAACCAAGCTTGCCGACGGATTCACATGCACGTTATGGTCCAGTTCGGAAAGCAGATACAGAGCCAGCAGATTCCAGGATGGGGAGCCTACTACCTCGACTACAAAGCACTAAAGAAAATAATTTCTTCACTTGCCGCATCTCAAGCATCCCAAGCACCCTCCAGCTCTGCTATTCGACCAAACGACCTATTTGGCATCACGCAACCAGACCCCCGAGTGGAGACACAAGCCCCAACCGCCGACTCGGCAGTCGTAATCCCCACCGGTTTCTCGACGGACAATCTCTCGTTGTTCCCGGGACAAGACCATGACCCCCCCGGCGCTGGGAGCGTGTTCCACGCTCATAAAGCTGCCTTTTTCTTCAAGCTGGAAAGGGAGCTCGAAAAGGTGCGCATAATAGCCTCGTCTATTGACGACTACTTAAGGTCCAACCCTCGATTGATTCCACAGATCAATTCGTTCTATCTACTCAAAGAGGCAGATCTCAAACTTCGACTCGCGACCCTGCTCTCCAAGCGCAAAGCCGCAGCTCAACGGTCAGGGATTAGAGACCCGAACGATGCGGGCGGCATCGAATGGCGAACAGTTGACGAGGGATTCCGGTTGCTCGAGCGGGACTTAACGAAACTCCAGGTAATTAAATCACTTACCCAGGGTTTGGATGGTACTAATAGGGCAACACAGAGTTTTATTGAACTAAACGCAACTGGGTTCCGCAAGATCCTCAAGAAATGGGACAAGCGCTCAAAATCCCAAACAAAGGAACTGTACCTCGCTCGCCAAGTCGAGGTGCAACCGGTCTTTAACCGAGAGGTGTGTTTCAGTTACCGATATTCCGATCGCTCTGAATAACCAGATTGGCCACTCCAGCTCATCGCAGAATTATCAGATACTGTCGCAGCTTGTTTACTGGACCTCACAAATGTGACTACGGAGGACACACCGGCTCAGGCGAGCGTTGGTTCTGGCGACATCACTCTAACTCAACATATCGCGCTGAGTCGAGCCGCTCACAGCAGCGCAGCTGTCGACTTGGAAGGCAATCTAAACAAGGCGATAGTGACACCTGAAGTTGGCGAAGCGCATATCCAACAGCTGCTGGCCCTCGCTCACGAAGCGGCGACCCCACCAGACCGAACTCATATCGTTCGAATCCTCTGGAAGGCAGCTACCGAGGCACCGCGAAATGTGGCTGGCACGATTATCGCATCGCCTGCGTTCGACATCGAGACTGTTGACGACATCAGCGGGCGGACGTTTCTTCACGAGGCCGCCGTCTCTGGTCGACTGTGGCTAGTTCAATTAGCGCTCAGCCGAGGCATTGCCCCAGCCAAACTCGACGTATATGCGCGAAGCGCCTTGCATTATGCTGCATTAAAGGGACATTCGGACGTCTGTCGTGTTCTCCTTGACGCTGGTTCTCCCGCGGATGCTCTAGACACGGATAATTTCTCACCGCTCGTTCATGCAACTGTCAATGGCCACCTCGAGTGTTGTCGCACACTGCTGGTCGACGGGCAGGTCAATCCAATGTCTGCTCAAGCTGGGCACGATCTCGCTCCTCTCACTTTGGCGTGCCAACATGGCCATAAAGAGATCGTCCTTCTGTTGCTCGCTCATGGTGCCGTAAGCCAGCCCAACTCGAATGGCGAGCTTCCGTTGCATCTTGCGGCGCACGAGGGTCACGCCGAAATTTGCGCTTTACTTCTTTCTGGCTCCCTTCAAGATATTCCGGACAAATATAATGAATGGACCCCCTTATTCCATGCTGCACGATATGGGAACCTCGAATGCGTTCGGCTGCTGCTTGAAGCTAATCACAACCCAACTGCAGTCGACGATGCGGGCAAGCAGCCCGTTCACTATGCGGCCTGGTTTGGACACATGGACTGCGCACAGATACTCGCACAAGCAGTTCAATCCCCGCGTGACGGGCTGCCTGTAGCCAAGAAAACCGTGTCGATATCCCCTGCATCAGACCTTGACGCGCCCCTTGATTTTGACCTGGATGCTGAGCCCATTCCAACACTCTCGTTACCTCCGCCTATCATGCCATTCCGGGTTTACGGCCATAACTACCTCGACCAAAACCACCTCGTGCAGATTGCGCTTGGCTGCCCGTGGTCGTCGCACGACAATACAGTTCTCCACCCTGTGGCCGGCGTTCAGTTAATCCCGCGACTTCAAGGATTGTCGAGCAGAGCGCTTCCCCAGTCTAACCCATCCCTAAAACTTGTGGCAACCTCGAATTTCTCAATCACAGATCCATCATCAAATGTCGTACTTCCCCTTTCTGACGATCAAGATATGTTTTCGTTCCAAGTCCAGGAACTAGACAATCTTACGCTGGAGTTTTCCGTCTATCCCTCATTCGGATCCAAAGCTATCGGCCGCGCCGTGGCGCTATCACATTCATTCAATGAACTGCAAGGCACAGGCAAGATAATTTTGCCGATCCTGGATCACAGATTGTACCTTATAGGCCAGGTAACTTGGTGCTCAGTTTACCCAGGGGCCCGCAGCTAATCACTTGGTTAGGTGGCTTTCGATGTGTGCATTATCACGCCTTTTAGCAGCATCGGTTTCGACGTAGGGGGCAAGTTCCAGACCTACTGGAAGTCGTCCACAGTGCCGTTGAATACAAACATCGTTCCAGCACGGCAGCATCCTTCTCGCCTGGGCGGGCCGAGCTCCGTACAGGCGTCCCCTGCGCTAAACATTGTGGGCTCATCCGTCGGCGGAGGTACGATGATGACGTCGTCTTTAACCGGAGAGTTTGTGCACCTGGTCGTTCAAGTCACGCGTGATATGGTGCCTGTCGTCTGTTCCCGGCGGTTCCTGCCTGTCAGCGGTTTCGACCTTCATGTGGGAGCGGTAACATGCGAACAATTCAGACGCCTAGGCCAGGATACAATGAAGGGGCAATCGTTCTCGACAGCAGCTGAATGGCGAGCTGGTCTGTCAGCCGGTTTTCATTCACTGGAGTACGCGTTACAGGCAAGTGTAATTCGCTTACCAGCGAGTCAAGCTGACCGTGGCTCCAGACTCTGCCTCTGGGGTTTGGTATATGCCTCGAGCTTGCTTGGACGCCAAGTCAAGGCCGGATGGCCAATCAGGACCTGAACACCGTGGTCGACTCGGTGCTACGTACAGTGTATGCATCCATATACCCCGACCAACGCGAAGACTCGCCCTTGTCGAAACGTAAATTGGTCCTGACGTCTTTCTCCCCGTTCATATGTGCCGCTCTGAACTGGAAGCAGCCAAATTGTGAGTGTTTGGGGGTGAAGTCTGAAAGCTCTTCCTACTCGGGCCGGATCGCTAACACGTTGCTTTCTTTTTTCTGCAGACCCGGTGTTCTTTTCGAGCTACTGTGGAATAGTGCCTCGCGAAAGCCACGACGCAGAGGCGAGTATTGAAACAGCAGTGGGCGATTTGCGTCAAGGCAGCATCAGCGGCGCCGTTGATTTTGCGAAGGAAAACAACCTTCTTGGTATTCTAGTTGATGCTCGCCTAATAGTAGGCGTTCCAGCCTTTTCGTAACAGAGCGACAACTTACCACCGATCCATTGCTACAGCACCAGGTTCCGTCTGTGGTGCTCACGGTTCGAGACGCAAACATACTTCTGGGGTCGTTTGGCTCAGCCGACGAAGTAGCCGCCACTCTGCCGGTTGGCCCAGACATGGAGCCCCTTAACCTCGATGCGACCCTCACACTGGGTGTGCTGACAGTCCACGAGCATTTTTCTCTGGTTCAGCAGTTATAACGTACGCGAGAACAATAAACTTTGAGGATACAGTACCCGAAAGGACATAGAGATACACTAAAATACATAATTCGAAGGAAGGTTATTCCGGTGACCCCTAAACGTTCGATCTAACCGGAGATGAACAAAATGGACGTGGTATAATGGGGGTGAATCATGCTCCTTGATGATGCAAAGCGGCGTATGATCCCCCTAGCCTCATGAGTTCTTCATGTCGCCCCAGCTCGGAGATGGTACCCCTTTCAAAGACGGCGATCTACAAGCTAAACGTGAGTGGGGGGTTACACGGTCGAGCCGTGATGCCACGTACTCTATCTGCTAGGCGAGCCTCTTCTAATCGGTGGGTGATGAATATGGTCGTACGTTTTCGCGGTCTTGTTTCATCCGTGCCCAGGAGTGAACGGTAGACCTGTCTGACTGCCTCGGGGGACAACGAGGCAGTTGGCTCGTCCAGGCAAACCAAATCTGCGGAACCCAGTCGCATGAATGCGCGTGAGAGTGCCAACCGCTGCCACTAATACTCCATCCAATCAATCTCCATCAAGACGCTTGAAAGTGACACGCACCTCTCCCCCACTCAGGCCGAAGCGTTCATCTGGGCGGTGTCCATCTGCGCTGCCTTCCAAAACGCGGCCACGAGGTGTCCCACGGCTTCTAGGAGCAAGTGCGCCAAAGGCCCCAAAGTCTAGCTTGGTCTCGAGCCCGTACGGCAGCGAGTCGACAAGGCCAGCCGCACTTCCTCGTGTCAACGCCTGGTCAATAGCTTCATCGGACGAGATGTGCGATATGTCGCCGGTACCAATGTTTTCGCGAATTGTGGCATTTCCAAATTTGGAAAAAGACTGGAAAAGTGCGGTTGTGCGGCGGTGCAGGTCAGCTGGTGAGTAGCGGCGAACGTCTACTCCGTTGACCAGGAATTCTCCCGAAGTGAAGTCAAACAAGCGAAGAAGAACGTGCATGAGAGTTGTCTTGCCTGCCAAACGATTCTAAAAGTTGGTGCTGTATCACATGTTTCCGGGTATTTGTACGTACCGGCACCATTGATGCCGACAATGGCAAGTGTCTCCCCGGCTCGGACATCCAAGTTTATGCACCTCAACGTCGGTTCCGACTGACCAGGGTAGGTAAAGGTTACGTTCCTGCAATATTGAAAATACTGGTGAAAACTCGCTAGGATAAACTGGGTTGGGATGCGCACCTGAGTTGGAGTGCCATTCCGCCTTCGGGCGGAGCTTTTTGCTCATAGTCGGCCTTGATGTCGGAAGCGGGCTCGAGGGCGGGCTTGAGGTTCAGCGAGGCGTGGAAGGCAGCCATCAGGAATACTGCTTGGAATGCCATGGAGAAGGTAGTCGCAAGGGATGAGAAGGTGAAGGCGATTTGCTGAACTGCGGATCGGTACATTGTAATTGTTCCCAAGGACGATTTGCCTAGCTGAAGCGCAATCGGGACCTGAAACGTTCGACTAGTGAGCTACGCTCTTCAACTTGGGCTGAAGGACGTACGTGCTGCAACATGCCAAACAGTTCGGATGAGCTCGACCGGGCCATTTCTCGGAAAGTACTAGCGGTTGTTGACTCGTGCGAACCCGACAACCCAAGTACAGATTTCCGGGCAGCAGCCCAGCTCTCCAAGATCCAGTCGCCCAGTCCAAACAGGAGAATCTCTGGCTTGTGGAAGTTGTCATGAGCCAAGCTGCGCATACGCTCGTGGCGCTCCGAATGCTCTACGCCTTCGGATCCTTCGCCGTACTCTGGCCAAGGACAAGAGAAAAACTGAGAAACTCGAGAGCCAGCCCACGAGAGAAAGGTAGGTAAAAAAGCAAACGCAAGCATAAGAGCATGTGAAGTGTCAAACAAGCCAGCCGACATGGACCACACAAGATAAAGCTGGGTTGCAAGCTCAGAAAGAGTCGAGACTGTGCGGATCAGGTCAAACGGGGACAGCAATCCAAAGCTGCCTGCGCCCGAGAACGATCGCACGAACATGTCAGACTCTCTTAGCAGCGCAGTGACATCTGGATCTGCGAGCGTGGGTATGTCAAGCTTGAGCCTGAGCTGAATTTGCAGGTATTCGACGCGGTACCGGACGCTCTGCTGCACGAGGGCCTCGTTGCGGGTCCTGGGGGACTGGTCAGTATCCGCGCGACATTGGGGAACTTGGGCCTACGTGATCGAGTCGAACAGCGATTCTGCGAACATGCGAAGGATTTCGACTCCCAACGATCTGCCGATCTTGGCTAGTGCGATGTCACCCGCCATAATGCTTGTTTGGACCTGTCGGAGATTTCTTAGTCACAGGAAATCTTCGCCGGCGTTTGTTGCTCACTGCATCGATGATCCCAGCCTGCGAATGAAGTCGCACGGCGGGCAGGACGCCGCGCACCAGGTTGTGGAGCACGAGCGCGACGGTGCGCGTGGGGTGCACCCCCCAGAGGAGCTCGAGCAAGTCAACAACGCAGACCGAGAGGATCCGCAGCGCAATCAGGACGTTGGTCGGGGTGAACCGGCGCAGCTCGCCGGGTGCCAGCGTCTGCCCATCGCCAACCTGGCGCGAGGTCAGCCATGCCTGGTAGATATCGTCCTGCTTCGCGTTGATTGTGCTGATCGGCCCGTGCATCAACCCATCGCCATCGACGTCCTGTGTGTTGTGCGGCGGCGGGTCTATGTCGGCGTGGGGGCAGCAGTCGGGCGGCTTGTCCGGGAGACCGAGGCCGAGCGAGTCGCGCAGCCAGACGCAGTGGAGGAGCGTAGGCAGCGCAGAGAAGAGCATGATGGCGGGCGGCTGGAACGGGCGCAGGAGTCTTAAGCGGGCGAGGGAAGTGCAAAAGCAAGGACACTCACACCGTAACAGCCCTCAAACATAAATCAGGCGGAACAGGGGCTTCGGAGGATGGCATGATGGCCGCCCATGGAGTGCATCGGTGGTTGAGAGTCTCCGAAACGGCTATAGAGCGGCTGCCGGATGTGGCGATGTTCGCCCAGCGGGAGAGGGGGCGCCCGAAAAGGCAAACAGGAGCCGAGCGCGACCCCGCAACAACGGACGTGTAACCGGGACGCAAATAGCGGTGGGGGCCGCGACGAAACCACATGTAGAAGTTGCGAGCCACACCTGCGCGCCCGCGTTTTTGGGCAATTCTACCCGACTCCCCGCCCCGCACACCGCCTCTCCGGCTTCCGCACTTCCCTTCCCCTTGGGGCACAGGGTCGCTCCCACACAGCCGACATCCCGCGACACAGCTCAGCCCGCACCACTCACTCTTCAGGCCTAATGCGATCCTGATCGACCGCCTTTTCCGGAGTCGTGACCGGGGGCCGAGCACACGAAGCCCCCACGTGCCCGTTTGGCCACAGTCATCCAGGGCAAGTTCTCTTGCAAACACTGCAGCCCACCACCGATCCTGCAGGCCGCCTCCAGGCGGTCGAACGTCATGCTGACGTGGTGGTCGCCTGAATATACCTGAAATCGGCCGGCCCTGCCCACGCGGCCACAGCTAAAAACCTGGCGAAAAGAACGAAAGTCGGGTGGAAATTCAGGCGCCCGAGCATGAACGTTTGGCAGCCAGGACTCACCCGGGCAATTGCACGCCTCGCAGGCAAGTATACGCTGTTCGGGCGGCCGCAGTAACGGGCGACCCCACGGGCTCAGCTGTCTAGCCGCAATTGGTGCAAACTGCGCGTGAGAACGGCGGCCAGGAGGAACCGCGGGGATATGGTGTCCACGCGTGCAAAGGCGGAATGGGCGGCCCAGCAAGCAACGAGCAGGTTGCGCAGAGGCGTCGGCTGCAATCTGGGGTGGTTCTGTGATACACAAGCCTCGACCCCAAGGTAAATTCTGGCCGCCGATATGTCCTCAAGCTACTGCATCAGGTACGTATTTACGCCAGCAGGCATGTGCAAGGCCGATGCCTAGAGACCCAGGTCGGAAATACGCTCATCCTTTAGATTCGACCAATCCCGGAGTCTTTGGATTCAGCTGGGGCTCTCGTAGATACTGTGGAATGCCAGTGGAATGCACATTTACACACATCCTCGAGGCAACCAAAGGCCTCGTGGAGATCCTTGCATATCACGTGGGGTCCCGTTTTGGCACAACAGCGACCACAACTTGGATCCACCTTGTGCGCCAGATGCATACACCCACACGGCGCAAAGCGCTCACACATCCCGCGCGCCAACATACGCTGTGTCGGATGAGACGCTGCACGCAACTTGTCTCACCGCCAGCTCGACTTCAAACAAGCCCATGTGGCCAACGCGTGCAAGACGCGTTTGATCTACCACCATCATGGTTCGACACGCTGTGATCGCCATGGCTTAGCGGTCGCTGCAAGAGTGCTGCACAGGGCCAACAGAGCTAATCACTCGAACGTGCATTCATTCAAATTCACTACACAAGGGATACAAACGAAGCTGGTGCAAATGCAATGGGCGGAAGGCTAATGCTGATTGGTAATACAAAATAAAAATAATCAAATGCTCGACAAGCAGAATGCTAAAACGGGGCGCTGCCCTCGTACGACGGGTCCATCAGCGGCCTGGCAGCGCGCGCCCCCGCCAACGAGAGCGGCGGCATCGAGTCCGAGTCCGGATCGCTTTGGCCCCCGTAGGAATTGTCCACCATGGGCAGGCCAGCCTCGCTAGGCGAACCAGTATATGCATCGCTATGAGCACCGCTCAGTCCACCACGGCGGTCGCGAGCATAGGGGTGGTGCCGGTACTGTTGCAGGTACTGGCGGCTTTGGAGCTGCGGGTGGCTGGTATTCAAGGCACTGCGGGGAATGCGGTCGGTTGGGCCGACGGCTCCGTAACCAGCTTGGGGATACAGCAACTGCGGGGAGTCATGAGCCTGGTCGAACAGCATAGCTTGACGGCTCGCGACTGGCATGAGAAGGGGAGGGGTCGGCGAAGCGACATGGGGACTATGAGTGAGATGGGGGCTGCTCGACATGTGGGTAGTCGAGAAAGACTCGGTCGTGGGGATTCGAGCACGGCCGTTCAAGTGTCCCATCATGTGATCGCCCACGTCGTGCATATCATAACGTGGAGAGCCCATGTGATGAAGTTGAATTGAATGATCGAAATGATGTCCAGGGGAGCTTGAGCCTCGAGGGGTGTAGTGGGGCGGAGGCTGCGCATAGTAGTTGGCCACATGAAGGGAAGTATAAGCTTGGTCGAATGCGTCGCTGTACGAAGGTCCATCCAAGTGACTGTTGTCGTGGTAAAAGTTGGGACTGGGAGTCACATTGGACTCGCTCGCCAGCTCGCCTAGATACGTCGGCTCGTAGCGGGGAGGCGTCTCTCTCTGTTTCATGTCATCTTCTTCCTCGTACTCCTCCGGGGGAGTCGACGGCGATATGACGGCGATGGCGCCACGGCGCTTGCGCTTCGGGGGCGGGGCGATCGGTTCTTCCTCGACCTCTCCGTTCGCAAGCCGTGCTGCGTAAGCCTCTTTACGAAGAGTCCGGGCGTCTGCAATCTCTTCGTCTATGGGTACCTTCCCGAAGCAGTCTTGGTAGTGCCGCCGGAACTGTTCACGACGCTTGCAGCTGAGGATGCAGGTCAGCCACTGAAAACGTCAAAAGGAACAGCGGACTCACACATGGCTGCATTTGCGGCACTGGTACCCGTTACTGGGATCGTGTGTCTCCTTTTCGTGGCGAGTACGCGACGAGGGGTCACCAAACCTAGAGGTGCACCCGGGCTCCCGACATAGGTGAGGTCGCTCCCCGGAGCTAGTGGTAAGGACATGTCTCGTTAGCACTCCGAGGCAACGTGAACGGAACGAGAGACATACTGTGTATTCTGGTGTGTAGCGAGAGCTGTCTTCTGGGCAAATGACTTGCCGCACCCCTCTGTCTTGCAGCTGTGCGGTCTAGACGTATGTGAGCAAACGCGAGGGGCGCCGAAACCAAGGGGGGCTCACTTTGGGCCGTCGTGGGTAGCAACATGCCTGTCATAATCAGCTTTCCTCGTCCAGCTGAGCGTACAAAACGGACAGTGATGCTTGGTATCCAGCTCCGCCCTATGACCGGGCAGGAGCCCCTTGGAGGTCTAAGCAAAGGCCATTAGCGAGCGGCCCAATTCGACGGTCAAATCGGACATACAAGGTGGGCAGTCCGTCTTCCCATGGCTATGGTGGGGGTGGCGCAGGGGGCGAGGTCTCTGATGCTCTATGCAGCGACAAACGACGTGCAGAGGGCGAGCTCGGTAGGGCGGGGCGTGTGTTTCTTGCCCAGTACGGCGAGCGAAAGACTTAAGAGCGACCTACGTTCAACTGTGGCGACTGTCCGTACAATTGAGCGGGGGTCGAATGAATTATCCGAGGTCCAATAAGTTAACTCATTTTGGAGTCACTCCGCGGAGCCCCCTCTCCTGCCGGAAAACAAAGGCACCCCAAGAATTAGGGGCCGCTGAGACCCGCCGATCCTCATTGAACTCGGTGCGAAGGGGGGAGAGTTTAGTCCCGTGTGAGACATAGCTCAATGTATTGTGGAGTGAATATGCACGGAAGAGTCGCTTGAAATCCTTCAATTTAAGAAACAGTTCGTCGATCAGACGACTCTTATGGCTCTCAGGAGCTTGGAGTGGCTGATCGACGAGGATATTCTAGGAGGCGCACCCTATTTGCCCGCGTCACAAACTCCGCCTGCACGTGCAACCGTGACACAATAGTTATGGATCTATTGTGCAATTACAGAGTGATCGAGGACATAGCCCGGATTCCTGTCAGATTCGCGTGAGGAGATGAAAGTGAGACATAGGGTGCGGCTATGGACAGAGTTGTGAGCGCTGAAATCCTCCGGACAATGCGCAATCGTACTCGTTTTTGGTATCCTAAGCACTTCTAAGTAACCGTCGACTGCTATTTAATATATTAACCAGCTATATGCGGCTGAAACAGCGAATAGCGTGACAATGGGTTGGGACGTGCTTTACATTCTACTGACGAGCAGTGGACTAGGTCATGTATTTCCGCAATGATTTAAGTAAATAAAGGCATCCACGTCAATTTATCATGTCCGACAAGGCTGCGCAAACATAAACATATTGGGCTGACCCAATCCTCTAACGACGAAGTGCGTGGCGCCTATGTCACCACGTGACTCCGCCAGTGACAACGTTGGCGCTCTAACCGTAATTAACACTAAATCTAGGAGGCTATTTTACAAGAAGTATAAAGCTGCCAGTAACCACAAAAGATATGAATGGCTGTCACAGAAGCCGATACCTGTAGGCCTAAAATTGGCGCCTAAGAGACTCACTCGTCCCTCAAAATCGTAAACACAATAGCCCAAAATACGTTGCCCTCTCGGTCCCGGCATACATACTGCGCTGGCCGTCCAACCATATACTTCCCCAATTCAACCTTGAACGGCACACCAAGGACCGTAAGCGACAAATCCCGGAAATCAATAAACGAGTTATGAAAGATAGTGGTGATCGTGTCCGATGGATCTATGCGCACGGCCTTTCGCGCCTGAGGAGACGAAAAGTACTTTTTGCGTAATTTAGGATCGCCTGTGTTGGGTACAGCGTGTGGGCGAGGGGAGGGCGAGAGGCGGGAGAATAATCGGGGTGGGGGCGGAAGTGGAGGCTTCGGCAGGTTGTGACGCCCAAAGCCGGAAGTGGCGCGTGATCGACTCGCGGGCGGACCATCGTTGGTCTGTGGAGCACGGGCGTCGAGCACAGCGATCGCATTTTCGCTCTCCGCATCAAGCATGATTCCAGGCCACGGAGGCAACGGTGCCGGAGCGTCCCGCTCTTGGTGGAGATATTTATCGAAAGACCGCTTGCGATCCGCGCGAGTGTGTAAATGGACTCGGCTGACGGTGGCGAACATCGGCGAGAGGATCCAGGGGGTCGAGTCTCGCAAATCACTCTCCATGATTGGCCAGAAGAAGCGCATGGTGCGCTCAATGAGAGTCAACCTGAGGGGCGGAGTATCGCTGAGTGGCCTGGACAGATGGGACCGATTAATCCAAGCCGGCAGATCGAACAAGGTTAAATTAAGAGTTTCAACGTATGATGTGGGCAGTGCTTACTCGCGAAGAACGATGCCGAACATAATGTCGTCAGCCGTTAGATTTTTGGGTTGCAAAGGATCGCCATATTGACCTGTGTGTTCCCGAGTTTACAAGAAGTCTCAGTCTGACAGAGCAAAACGTGGGAGCTTACCTTGGCACTGTAAACTAAATGTGGCTCTCTTTCCGTCAAAATATGGGGACGAAGTCGGGGTACTGCCAGGGAAGTCCTTTACGCGGACGGTGATTCGCCCTCGAAAGTGAGCAGATTGAATTTCCATCGGGTGATCCTCGTCATTTACTGATACCAAGTTATGAGTTGACAAGTCTAAACTTGGGCCGGCCGTAACATGGAGGTGATATGACATGGTGGGGTGAGAGAGGGTTGGGAGGATCGCGCGAGCACAAAGGATTTATGAGTCGGGGTTGATGTATAAGGCACGGTAACCGGGCACGGCGAAGTATCTGCCGTGCCCGATTGCGGGATAACGTCGCCACCTGCCCCGATGCTCTACAGTAATCATCCGGAGAGTGGTTCGATGTTGTTGCGAGCCTACACAGCCACTGATTGAGGTCATTTGAAAGATAAAAAATGAGGGGTGGATACGAAGACATAAATTCAATTGATCAACAAATCCAACACAGCCCAAGAGCAAAACATATGGTAGGTAAAAACTACTCGTTCCGCTCTGACCGCTTAAGAAGTTTTATTTTTTCTAGCGAGCAAACAACCCGTCAGGCGTTGAGCAATACGACGGTGGTAGGACGTGCCTTGACGCAAGAAAACTTGGCGCTGCGATTCAATAGAACCTGGCGGTGCATCCGGTATGGGTTCGCGCAGCTCGTACTCGGCTTCAACGTAGACCAGGGATCTGCAGGCATAAACCGTTGGGCTGGATGCAAATAAAATGTTGATCGGGACACGGACCCTTTTGTCAAAGTTGTAAGATAAGGAGCTTGTGTGGGGGAGAACGCATAGATGCGGTGCCATGTAGTTGTGGAATCCTGGCGCGCTGGATCGGGAGGTTAGTGCAACGCGGCTGGTAGAGCAAGCGAACATACTGCCGTCTGGTCCAGGCGGAGGGCGGTTACCCCTGGTTGCTACAGTGTATCTGGGCACCGGGTTAAAGAAAAACAGCTTTGAGGTGGGGTGCGCTTACGATACGTATTCGCGATCAGTTTTAGTTGTTCTTAGTTCAGGATCGCCCCCTAGGTGGCCGACCAACGTGAGCTTCGCAAGACCTCGATTAGGAGGATGGCAGGACCGGGAAGTCGACTAGGGATTGTCAATACGCGGTCTGGACGCGAGAAACGGGGCTTACGCGTGCGGTGCGGAGAGCAGATGCGAGCATTGGGGCAGTGGAGGAGGCGGGACACGGTGATATCATGCACGTGATCTGATTATCGCTCTGTTGTGTGTTGTTGTTGTTTGGAGCTTTCTCCACGACCGACCGCATTCTTCACCTGATCGTCGTTGCTCACCTTGACGTTAGGACCTTCATTAACCCCCGAGCAGTGAGTTTCTTGCCTCTGTTCCCCCTCCACCTCCCCCTTCCCCCTTCTCTTCTCACGGCCCGCTGCTAACCAGCCCCCGCCCGGTTCCCAGCCCAGTCTACCACAACATGGCCGAATACCACACTGCGACGTTCACCTGGTATGTCGCACTCTTTTTCTCGTTCTGGTCTGCCTGTCGCTCACCGCGCTCACAGGCCCTCGACCGATGCTACTGAGGTCATCCTGACGGGATCCTTTGATAACGTGAGCTGATGCAATGCGCTCTGCCCGCCACCAGTACAAACCCGCTAACGTCCTTGTCCACAGTGGTCCAAGTCTGTCCAGCTCACCAAGACTGACACTGGCTTCACTGGCACCGGTGGGTCTTTTTCGCTACGTAAATCACAATTTTCCGATCTGACCATGTGTAAAAGTGGATCTTGTCTGGGGATCTGAAGTCCACTACAAGTACGTTGTCGACGGCGTCTGGCAAGCCTGCAAGGAGCAGCCTGTCACCCTCGACGGCTCTAACGATAACAACATTTACACCGTGCCGCCCAAGCCCGCTTCTGCTCCTGAACCTGAAACCTTGGTCGCAGCCGCAGCTCCAGGCCCCGCCTCGGTCCCCGAGACGATTGACGCGCCCGCCGCAGCCCATACCGAGGCTGCCGCTCCCTCTCCCCTTCCGCCGACTGACGAGGTCGCAGCCACTGATCTGGCTGAGAAGCCCACCGAACCAACTGCTACGCCAGCTGTAGCCGCTGCCGCCATCCTTCCTGCAGCTGTTGTCTCAATCGTCGCCAAAGTTGAGGAGGCTGCTGATCCTGCGATCGCTCAAGCTCAAGACGCCGTCGCCCCAGTTACCGCCCAGATCCAGGCAGTTGCCGATAAGATCCAGGAAGTTACGGCCCCAGAGGGCGCAAAGACCCAGCCGGTACTGGAGCAAGTTCAAGTCGCTGCCGCTGATCTCCAGGAGGCAGCTGCGTCTCATGTGGAAGACGCAAAGACGACCGCTATCCCTGCAATCAACGACGCCCACGCAAATGTCCAAACTGCTACTGCCGACCCCATTCCTGCCGTTTCTTCTGGCGTGTCTACGGGCGTAGAAGTAGCTCAGCCTTACGTCGACGCGGCCAAGGCCGCAGTAACCTCGCATGTCGAGGCAGCGCAAGCCGCTATCGCTCCCCACGTCGAAGCTGTACAGGCTGCTATCGCACCTCATGTCGAAATTGTCAAGGATGCTATTGCCCCGCACGCCGAAGCCATTGCCACGAGTGTTCCGGTCCAGAGCGCCCAGGCAAAGCTTCAGGAAATTGCCGTGACCGATGAGGCCAAGGCCGCCGCTGATACCGTCGCTGCGACAGAGGGCACTGGAGATTCGACGGTGGGATACGTACTTTCCGGTGTTGGAGCAGCCGTTCACACGATCACCGGAATTGATCCTATTAATGCTGACAAAGTGAGTGTATGCCTTCTTTAATTAGGGTCCAGTTGATTCTGACGTAATTGGCAGATTCCCGTCGAAGAAGCTGAAGCAAAGGAGCCTGCTCCCGCCCCTGCTGCTGCACCAGAGCCTATCCCCGCACTTGCCCAAGGTAAGCCCTTTACAACTCCGGGGCTCCATGCTCCTGCGTTGGGGATCTTTTGATTGCTGATAACTTACATACTCGATAGACGCTCCCAAGGAACCTGCCGCCACTACCGCTGCCCTCGAGCCCTCGAGCCCCTATCCTGATGGCGAGCCTGTGGCAAATGTCGTAGTTTCTCCTCCCGCCCCCGAGGAGACTATTGTTACCCCGGCCCCAACCACGGCCGATACCACCAATGCCGATACAGCTGCGGCTGATACCACTGTGGCTGAACCTACCACAGTCGAAGTCACGGCAACAGAAGCTACTGCAACCGATGCTACCACGGCCGACACAGCTACCACTACCACAGACAGCACCGATACCGCTCCCGCTGAGGTGACCAAGGGAACGACCAAGATCGACACGACGCTTACCCCATCGGCTGTTTTGTCCAACTCCAAGAGCGCCCCCGTCACACCCGCCGGTAAAACCCGCTTCCCGTCCGAGGCTGACTCGACCCCCACGACTCCCACAACCGCAGAGAGGAAGAAGCGCCAGTCGCTGTTCGGAAAGCTCAAGAGCGTGTTTATTGGTCACAAGGAGGGGAGCTCGCCTTGACCAGCCACACGCAGGACTTTTTCCGCCTTGAATCTATAAACTCGACTGCTCGGTTTGTGTCTAATTTGGTTGTTGTGTGTTACTTTTAGTCCGCCTGTATTCTTGCTGAGGATATGTTGGAGGGAGAGGCTTTCGTGTAACACGCTTTTCTGTTTTGCAGTTCTCTGAGCTGCGCACCTGCACCTTTTTTCTTTTTTTTTTTTCCCCCTCTTTAGATAGACGTGCTTCAATTCAATCTCTTCCACATTCTTTTTTCAGAACGTAAGGTTGATATACAATAATCCTCTAAGATGGTTTGTTCAAATTTACAATTAGCTAAATATTTCCGTGACGATGCCTACGATGAACGTATGAGAACGGTGTTTGCGTGCGTCAGTTCGCCAGCACTCACCAGCAGCAATTGTCTCTCCTCCACGTCTTAACAAAATTCGACCCATCTCCTTGTTCACGGAAAAAGGCTCAAGCGGAATCGATGCACCGCGCGCGCCAGTCCCCGAAGTTGATGCCCTGAGCGTAATCGTCACTTTTGCCGAGCTTGTCTTTGGTAATACGCTGTTCCCAGGCATCATGTTAACCGTGGTGCTTCTCGTTGCTTCATGCAGAAGCTCACCGAGGGTTCCGCTTGATCACAGCACCTGTCGCGCGATCCGCCGTCTCAATCAACTTGGACACTGTAGCGGGCACTTCACGCGAATGGTGGAAAAGTTCGATGGATGATCCAGCGATAATGGGTAATTGGATGTCGAAGACAATGATTTGGGCCGTAAAAGACGACGCGAGTGGGACGACGTCGCTGGGCGAGCACAGGACTGAACCGATACTGTGATGGGGCAGGCATGAGTTTGGGTGTGAATCATGGATAATGGGGAAGACTCACGTAAGGTGAATGGTGTCGATCCCTGCGAGGTAGAGTGTAACGTTCGAACCTGCCGCAGCCCATTGGACGTTCGTTTCGTCCTTCTCGATGCCTGGGGTGTGTACTATCAGAGCATATACCCACACACAAGTGGCGCTTTACGTACTCCTGATCACCGCAGATTCGTCACCTGGCACGACTCGGACTTTCTCACCCACTTGAATAACTCCTCCGCTGATGCGCCCCGACACACCTACGCCAGAAGACGTGACGCCCTTGAATACATTGGAGAGCGGGATACGGAGCGGGGTATCGAAGTCTCGCGTAGGAGGCTCGAGTTTATCTGTGTGCCATCCATCAGGTTAAATATATAAAAATAAAATGATGGATTAGACCTACCAAGGTAGTCAACAAGCGGTGGTTCATTCCACCACGACCCTAGTGTTGAGCCACCCAGTTTGGTCAAATTGACGCCAGACGCGCCAGCGCACGGGACAAATGCAATGCGAGATGCATTGAACCCAGCCTGGATAAGAAACGGGAACAAAGCTCCTTGAATTTCGTCAAACCTCAACTTCTTATAGTCTACCTGGGTGAGTCGCGCACACAATTTAATGACAGCCAGTGGATTGATAAAATGACGCACCATGTCCATCTTGTTTACCGCCACCACTAGGTTCCTGACGCCCAAACTGCGCACAACACCGACATGCTCTCGAGTTTGACCTCCTCCTTCGAAACCCTTCTCAAATGCGCCGATTGTTGCGTCGACGACGAGGAGTGCGCAGTCGGCTTGCGAGGCACCGGAGATCATGTTGGGTACAAAATCCTTGTGTCCAGGTGCGTCCAATATCGATATTGTCCGGTGCTCAGTTGGCAGGACAGACTGGGCAATATCCATTGTGATCCCTCTTCCGTTTCAGTAAGCCGCGGCGCACGAACTCAAAAGGCTTCGGGACCTCACCTCTCTCGCTCTTCTGCCCCAGCGTCCAGCTCCCATGCCCAACTAAAGCTGGCCTTCCCGGCCTTCTCGCTCGCCCGTTCGTGCTCCCGCCGTCGCTTTTCCTCTACTTGCCCGCATTCGTACAACAATCTCCCCATCAGAGTCGACTTTCCGGCGTCGACGTGCCCTGAAATGGCTCAACATCCACGTCAGTTGCTCGCAGAAATGACTTACCAATTACGACTAGACTTAGTTTTTTTCGTCCATCAGAGTCGCCCTGATTCGCTTCTTTCCTCGCTTCTTCGAGTACTCGTTCCCTTGCGATTGTCACCTTGGGTGGAGGGAGCTCTTCTGCTTGTGATTGTGTGTCTTCGGCTTTCTCGATATTGAGACCAGCCATATCCATATCAAGAGCGCTTGCCGTCACTTCGGTCTTCTTCTTGGGTGTGGACGCGCGAGGCGGCGCGGGCGTTTTCGGTGCTACCTTGGTCGATGGGAGTTGCTTGTTAGGGTTGACTTTCTTCAGTCCTGGCGGCGCATGAACTCGATGAGCGGCTGCGGGTCAGAAAATGTCAGCTTGCATCTCAACAAAGGGTGAAGGCCAGAGAATGAATGGGTATAAAACATCGATTTGTAGGCGAGTATATCCAGAGTGCCCAGCCGCAAGTCATTTCCTAGATCCTGTCACAGTAGACGCTTTCTTGTACGCATTGAGGCGGGTTCCTTCTCGCGCAGCCACGACTGCATCGTCGGGTGAGGGTGTGTTGAACTGAAATGCAGACGAAGGTGGGCCAGACATAATTCCAGAGTAGACTTGGGCGAATGAGCCACTTGGCTCGATCAATTGGCGCCTGGTGACAATGACGTTACCAAACGGAGATGGTCCCGCCCTGAGAACACGCAAGCGAGGTGCCCCACCAAGGTGCGGGGTGGGTGTAGCAGCAGCGTCTGGTCGTAATGCGTGAAAAAGTTCAAACTCTAATGTGGACGCCTTTGTGGGCTCTGCTTTGGATGCTGCCGCAAGTGGTTGAGGGCGAGACGCAACCTCCTGCGCCTCCTTCTGGGCCTTTATGCGTAACGCAAGCTTCGATAAAGGCGGGCCATTTGACAGCAAATCAGATGTCGCCTGGGTCTGTGCCGCACGAGACAAGGGTGTGTTGCGTTGCGCGGCAGACTTTTGGGCTAGAACGGATAGCTTGGATAATTTGGTTGGAGGAGGGGCAGAGATAGTAGCAGGCGGGGGAGCGGAACACGTAATGGGTGGAGCGGTTGGGAGCTCGGTGGCGGTCGGCTGGGCACTTGGAAGGGGTGTTTTTCGGGAGAGCCCTTTTGCAAGGCTTGCAAGGCCAGAGGGTTTACTTGATCCGCTTGTTGTAGTTGCTCCAGCTTGCTTGCGTTGCAAGGCAAGCCGTTGAAGTGCGGTCAGAGGGGCTTGTATAGCTTCGTCCGGGTCGGATGCTAGCACCGATGGACACCCAGAATAAGATACGATAGCCGAAAAGCAGAACGGGAATGAAGGATAGCTGCGTTGTTCATCCGCAGTTCAAAAGAAAGGCAGAAAGAGAAAGGGGCAGCGAGTATAAATGTGTACGAACCTTTTTTGGTGGCGGCGGCAGCTTGTTTCGCCCGTTGGTCTAGTAACGACTGAAGTTTGAGCATTTGGACAAAACACGAGAGTAAATGCGTGCCTAATAGCCAAGATATTGTCCCTTCCACGTCAAAATATGAGTCCCAAAGCGCATCTTTGATCTGTTTGTCCTTGATGCCCGACTCCCCCTCGTCACCAAGCACAGATCGAACTTGCACAAGTCCGGTGGTCATTTGATCTAGCCACGAGATCAGCTGTGGGAACTCGCATGAAATGGTCTCCGCTACCTTTCTGCTCAGCAGTCATGTCATCTAAATCGTTGAAAGTCAGTAACCCTAGAATAGCACAACCACTAAGGGTATACCTTCTTCATCGTAATTATCCGAGAGATCGTGTTCGACGAGCTCATCTAGGCCAAGCTGTTAGTCTAGGGGTTGGCAATGCTGAGAATACCTACCTTGAATATTCAAGTTCCTTACGTCCCGATGTCTAGACATGTCCGGTATAGTCTTGGGTCAAACGTGGCTGAATTCAGAAATTGAAGTGATTGCCGTGCTCGACGAAGGAGAAGTTGTGATGACATCAGATTTCCATTTGAAATATCAGAGCCGCTGGGAAAACCATCAACACTCTACTATTTGTTGCATTCACGCCGTCAAGCAACAAAATCTAACTAGCAGATTAGAAAAGTATATCAATTATACGTAGTGGGGCAAGCGAGCACAACGCCAACACTGGGAATACGGCAAGAGGCCCCAAGAAATTGTCAAAAAATGGTCCAAAAAGTAAATTACTCCCTCCACGAGTTGTCATAAGCGGGAGGCAACGTAACCAGCTGTTCTTGACGCACGCCACCCATCAAACGAACACCCGCGTCGCTTTCTTGAACAGGTCCTGCTGGCACAGCCGGAGGTCGGGTGTGCTTTCTGGGGGCAGAAGTCGGACTCGACGAAGGGAGAGGGGCTTCGTATGTAGGCTGGGAAGGAAGACTACTGGACGTGGCTGTGGACGGCCCGGCATTCGAGGAACTAAGATATGTGGTTGAGGGGCTTGTGGAAGGGACGTTTCTATTTTTTCTGGGAACAGGCCGATCGGCTGAGCGCATATCTCCTGGTGACGTCAATTTGGGCATGTCGGCCGGGCGCAAACCACTCACTCTGAAACATTTGGGCGTCCGGCAAGAATGGCTCGACAACCATACCATTGTGCTCCGCTCTCACGTCTAGCTCGGTCTTAAAGCTTGACCTTAAGTCTTGCCTCTTGGATTTTCGGCGCCACCAGAAAGCCAATAATAACAGCAAAAGCAATGCCACGACCCCTGCAACAATGCCCCCAGCGATTGGGCCTGCAGAATTGTGGCCGGATGGCAAGCCGCCATTCGAACCAGGGTTGCCGCTCGCGCCAGGGGCAGCGGCGGTAGACGGAACGGAGGTGAACGCAGTCGAAAGTGGGGCAGAGGAGCTAGTACTGGAATCGGTGACTAGAGGATTGGTGACATTTACACAACTAGCATCGGAGGACGCCGCCACAGTAACGATGTCTAGAGAAAGGTGAGTAACGAGTTGGGATGAACAAAAAAATAGTGACACACTAGTATATATATCAGTGCTATTGCTATCTACGAGCTGAAACCACAGCTGGGTGCCTGTTGGAAAGTTGACATGCCACTTCATTTGATTCGTAGAAGTCATCCCAACGTTTGCAATTTTATAGCTATTCTTCTCCCCAGAGACCGACAAAACGTATGGCGCCTGTGGGAACCCGCTGTTAAATCTACCGCATCCCATGGTGTACAACTTACTATCCCTCCGTGCCACGCTACTGTCGCATAGCTGCACTGGACACAGATGGGGTCGCTACCATGAGTAGTCGTTTAGGCTCGATGTAATGCTTTCTAGGCTTAGATCTCACATACGTTGTGACGAGCCCGAAAGAGCCTGAAAATACATCAGACTGCGATATTTACGGCGTGGTATGGTTCAAATACCTTTTGATATTTGTGCAAAAACGTTTTTAGAGTACAAAATACAGCTCAAAAGCGCTCCCAGCCGGTGCATGTCGGTACAGGTAAAGAGAACTGCGCACCCAACTAACACAGGCCCTAACGTGTCTTGATTGCCGCCAGAGAAGCATCCCTTCTGACACACCCAACATTCTCGGGCGCTTCTGCTAGAATTGTCACATCCCGAGGACCGGACTAAACTCGCGCATATAATAAGGTTAGTCGCCAACGTGCACTTCTGCCAGCTGTTATGACAATCAACAAACGTCTTAATGGACGTACGTTGTTTTTACTGCTAGATCAAGCACGATTTGCATGGCTGAAACTTTTGCGCGCAACCGATTATCTTGCCATTTTTCAAAGCTCCGCCACGCAAGCGAATATCCGGGAATGCAAAGATCGTATTCTGACATCGGCCGGAAGTGCTGTCTCCTCTCTTACTAATATCGATAGCATCGGGGGGGGGGGGTAGTACGCAACCAATGTCTTATAAAAAATAAAAAAAAAAATAAAAAAAGGAATAGTGCATATAAGGGTTTGATTATGGGACAAAAAAAAGGTTTTAGATTAATAAACCCCCAG